>JAYESA010000005.1:44377282-44632370 GCA_036927795.1 Iris macrosiphon | reverse complement strand
GTGAAATATCGGAACACATATAAAAAAAAAAAAATCCAATAATAGCCGAAAATGGATGGCCCACTTTGGTTAACATATATACATCCCGGACCGGACGATGTGATGTTCTTTTGCTTATAGGGATTGTTTACTTGCACAATGTACATTTCATACAACATTAGATGCATTTAACATTTATTGTTGTAAGCATATTGCTACTATTACAATGTTTGATTGCATGTAAATCTGCATGATTCATAAATCAAGTATTTTGAATAATATAATTAACATGTTTGATTGTGACTAGAATCATAACTCGCTTTATGGCCATTAAGCAAAAGTAGTCTTGTGGCCATTAAGCAAAAGTAGAGTTGATACATTTTTTGTTGTACCAATTTTACCATTTGCATCAAATCTATAGTGTAAACGCATGCTATTTCCACTTGTGTCTGCTTGTATTACTACTACCAAAATACCAGCACTGTATGGCCATGGTGTCTCTACCAGCTAATATATCAAAAGAGGAATGGTGTCCTGTGTCATAAGCTGCCCGTCCTGATGCGCTAGCTTCAGAAAAAACCTGGCTTAGTCCTGAATGGCCCCAAATTGGAGCATGCACCATGTTTCATCAAATGCACAAATTATGGAATTTCGCGAGGCAATTGTTCGATCACCACCTATGCACGAAACTTCTTTAACCTTTTAATATGACCTGCAGATTTTCCAATCAAATATTGTTTGCTCCACTCGACAAGAACCTAGCATGACATCTTTCTGTTGGCCTCTTGACTTGGTTTGCCTATGAGCCATGCATGGGAACAAAAACCCTCGTTGAGCTTCATCTCAACTTACCATATCCATAAATCATATATAGCTTCTAAACTTTGTCCATAAGGATGCAGCAAGAAACAAAAGAAACTGCTGATAGGGAAAGCTAAAGAAGCATAAGCAATCACAGCCAGTTCAAGCTACTTGGGCCACGAGTTAATAAGAATATAGCACTTTCAAGAGTCTGTAAACCAAAGAAAGATGAACACTACATGTACAAGCAAGCTTTTGTCGAGTTTCCTAGCTATTATCCAGATAGCTCATAACAGGGTTTTTTTTAAAATCTAGTATCCAAATATATATACAATCATTTAATAATACTCATAAAAGTGAGGCGTTGCTTGTTTCACTCGAGACTGTGTAGACTTTTGTAGAGCACAGCAGCATAGTCTCCGAATTGTACATCCTTTGGTGGGTGCATATCGAAAACGTATGAGATAGGTGCAGACACTTGCATGGGCCTAACGATGTCACATTTATCTGACAGCTTCCCAAAAGTTGATTCGTCAAAAGGAAATGACCGAGCAAGGTTAAAGAAGCATTCCCTAGCTAATCTTTCCACCTGAAACGTATTTGAAAGAAAGTGCATAAAAATCATATGTAATATAGTGTTCAGAGCATTATGTTCTCTAAAAGGACAAGAAAACTACAATCATATGTAATAGTGTTTAGAGCAGTATGTTTCTAAAAGGACTAGAAAACTCAAAGTTGACAAAAATTCGGAACTCATCTGCACTAAAGCAAGAGTAGAGTATGGTCATGTTGCTAGCTTAGTAGAACATATCAGAACTCAAATTGCAGCAGTTCCTCTGGTAAAGTCAACCTTTTTGTAAGTGAAAGCAGCTCAAGGGAGTGAGACATTACACAACGCATACAACATAGAGCAGTCAGGCAGGCAGTTGGAAGTAAGTTGGAAATGCAATGAAGAGATCTATAGATAATTTTCATGTCTCTCCGTCCACATGAAACTCAAATTTTATCCATCTATTGACTCCGAAACAAGTATCACAAATTACTAGTTCTAACCAGTCTACAAGGCATGGTGTCTCTCATCACGGTATTAGTTCTACGTTCTGATGCAAATTTCCATTCTCTATTGAAACTTACTTTCTTGGCATTCTACTCTACTGATCTTACTTAGTTGCAAGAATTATTCAGATAGAATTACAATAAAACTTCTGAAAACTAATTTTTCATTCAAGACTTCTATTGCATATTCCTTGGTTTGGATAAGAAATTCAAGAGTTTTGGTCGATTCAAAATTTACTAAAGGTTCATTGCCAAGGATAAAAATGTTTTGAGTTATTATTAAGGAATGAAACTGCTACGTCAAAAATGATGTAGATACAAAATTATTGGCATTCTAGAAATTACTAACAAGAACAACAAAATACATGGGATTAAAGACTGGTAAAACTCGTGGCTGGAAATGTATCGCAGCAAAAATGCCATGTAATTGAGTATAGGAATATCAACATATTCATCTCAATGACGATACCTGTAGCTGCGCAAACCTGATGTTGTTCATGGTGATGATCACCTGCAGATCATACAAAGTCTCGGCCAAAATTCTGATGGCAAGCAATTCAAAGAAAGTCTGAATGAACCGGATCTGGATGTTTGCATCATCAATGTCAGGAAACCATAACACAGAGCAAACGTTTTTCCAAGGGATGGGATCTTTGCCTTTAGTCTCAATGATCGAGTAATAAGGGTTGGTCACATTCCATAATACTTTAGCACCATTTGACAATGCATCTAATTCTGTAGAAGGAGAATGGGGAGTGGTAGTAATTATTTTACTTGGATCATATACGTATGAGAGGCAGGATGTGAAGCTCAGGTTCGTGTCATTCAATAGAAAGACACAGCCATCAGCAGTTGTAGGCAACAACTGCAGAAAAGAATAAGCAGTAGCATATTCATTTTCCGGTGAGCAAGTGGAAGATGCTGTAACCAATGCAGAACTAGGATCGAGGGCATGGGAAAAATAACATGATGCTCCATTACGGCAACCCTGCAATTGCACATCAGTGAGATAATATATTTAAGGAACAACTTTCCAGCAGAAACACATCAATTAATCACAGCAGTAAGGAACAACTTTCCAGCAGAAACACATCAATTAATCACAGCAGTATACTTTCAAGAATATGTCTACTGTGAACTGAATTCTAAATAGGGGTAAGGAAGCTTCTATACTTGAATATGTTGGTTTTCTGAAGATTTACCTACATTAGTACCACATGGAATAAAAAGGGATTTAGTAAAGCAGTACATAGACATTACTGAAAGAATAAAGTTCATAAGATGGATTCCTATATTGGCAACACTCAAAACATTATGTCACCATCTAATATATATATGCCAATATTCTGCAGTAATCTAGTGCAAGGTTTTGGGTTATTTTCACATTTGGGAGCAGCTCAAAAAAAAAAAAAAAAAAAGAACAAAAACACAGGTGCAAGCTCTGTGTTCTTTTCACACTTGGTTATGGGAGGGTGTGTGCATGTGATGTAGTGGTGGGGGTGTGAAGGAATTAGGAGATATTAGACAATTCACAAGATTAATAACACGACCTTATGTTAACCTTATGTTGCACACGAAATCTCAAGCCAGTTATAGATTATGCCATGAATTTGATTTCTCATAATTCTTTCTTTCAGTACACCCTAACCTGATTACGTAGGATCAATCATGATCTAGAATTAAAGATCCAAGTGTTGTAAGTGAATGATGGGGATAATAGAGATTGGATTCCACATTGCCATAATAGGAAGGTAACTGCCTTTCTAGACATCATTTTCTGCAAAGCATGCATAAAGATAGGAAGAGAATGACTTTCCAAAAGAAAACTGAATAATGCAAGTAATCACAATATAAGATAGAAGGCATAGTAGTGGGGGAACATAGCAAAGCAGCTCAATTATAAATATCTTTTCAGAGATTAAAGTTAGCAAGTTGGGTACCTGAAGTGTAAGAAAAAATTTACAGGTAGGCCTTTGGGCCTGGAGAGAGTGAGAGAAGGAACATTCATTCCCTCTTGAACATGATCCACTAACGAAATATCTACATAATGCAGCTTCCATGGACTGTGGAGGCATATCACTAACAGTTTCACCATGATTAGAAGCGTCGTCTTCTGTATATAGAATCCGCATCTGGATGTACATGCATAAAATAATCAACAATGGAAAGAAAAAGGAGGATCAAACAGGATGTGTATTGCACAGGTATTGCATTATGAAATAAGAGAATCAAAGCACATTGAAACACAACTGAAAAGAGGGACATATACCTCTTTGATGAGTGTTTTCAACTTCTCAAATATCGTAGTCGCAGGGAAATCATATGGAGTAACATATGGTGCAGCAAGACACTTTCTTGTGTCACTAACAAAATCAGAGTTTTCATGTACCAGTGTAAGGCCGTCCATATATTGGACTAGCTCAGATTGCAAAAGGCAAGTATGTTGAAATGCATAAGGCTCATAGTATAAAGGAAGCTCATTGGCTGCAAAAAAGTCAGGCCGAAAACGATGCATTCCGTTGATTATATCTTCATCTGTATAAAGGTCGAGTTAGAAGATTCTAACCAAAAAAAAAAAAAACTTTACAGCATTCCTCGAACCCAGCAGATCAAGAAAGTAACTGGTAACATACACATTTCTGAGACATTATGTAGCGATGTCTGCACAAGATTGTGGAATAAGCACCATTCCTCCTCAAGCTTAGAGATCATTGATTGGGATATTTTAGGCTCATCAATATTGATTATCTTCTTCAATCGTTCCAGACGGTGTTTGTCCTTCAGAGAAGAAAAGGAGAACAAAAATAAAAATGAAAACAATCAGCCTTTGAATTGTTATAAATAGCATATGAGCAAACCCAAGGCAAAAAAGGAAAAAAGAGAAAAATGTACAATGCTTTTAGTTTCATCCTTAGGACCAGATGTAAATGCATTTTCATCACTTAGCTTGTGGTAATAATTAGTAACCAAAAATGTTGTTCACTACTCAAAAAAGATGTCCATATCTGTGAATAGAAGCAATGTTGACCAATCTGAAATTCATTTTGCATTCTCCAGTGGGAATAACAATGCTTCTGGTAAATTAGTAACTAGAGGTTTTGTAGAATATTTGGAGTTATATTATTATTATAATCTCTTGGCTATATATATATATATATATATATATATATATATATATATATATATAGAGAGAGAGAGAGAGAGCCTTACAACACTCCACTTACATAAAATCCCCTAATACATTCTAATATACCAACACTACTCCTCAAGATGGGCGAAAGATATTCACTAAGCCCATCTTGTCATATCCTCTAATCATATCTACAGAGCTAAGTCCCTTGGTCAGACTGTCTGCTACCTGATCCTTGGTTGGAACGTGGCCTAGTTCCAGTAGTCCACTGTCCAATTTCTCCTTGATGAAGAACCTATCGATTTCGATGTGTTTGGTCATGTCATGCTGCACTGGATTGTTGGCGATACTGATGGCTGACTGGTTGTCACACCACAGCTTCATCTTGGCTCCTTGATGCAGCTTTGGGTCCACCAACATACTCTTCGGCCATAGCAGCTCTACAACTCCCAAGACCATAGCTCTGTACTCCGCTTCAGCTGTCGATCTGGCCACCACTAACTGCTTCATAATCCTCCAAGAGACCAAGTTGCCTCATACAAATATGCAATAGCCCGAGGTAGATCTCCTATCATCAGCACAGCTAGCCCAGTCAGAGACATAGTAGCCCTCGATGCCCACGTGATCATTCTTTCTGAATATCAGCCCCTTTCTGGGGGCACTCTTCAAGTGTCTCAGAATCTGGTACACTGCGTCCATATAACCCTTCCTTGGGTTATGCATGTAGCGGCTCACCACGCTCACTGCAAAGCAGATATAAGGACGTGTGTGGCTCAAATAGATCAACTTGCCCACCAGTCTCTGGTATCTGTCTCGGTCAACTGGTTCTCCAGCCTCAGCACCCAGCTTGAACCTCTGATTTATCGGCGTCGCTGCAGGTTTGTATCCCAGCATCCATGTCTCTATGAGAAGGTCCAGCGCATACTTTCTCTAAGAAAGAGCAATCCCCTCTGCTTCTCGAGCAATCTCAATCCCAAAGAAGTACCGAAGAAGACCAAGGTCCTTCACCTCGAACTCCTTGTCAAGCTTCTCCTTGAGTCGGACAATCTCTTAATCATTATCTCATTTGATAATCATATCGTTCACATACACCACAAGCATGGTGATGTGGCCTCCACTCCGACTTAAAAACACAGTGTGATCGGCGTTGATCTGCCAATATCGCATCCCTATCATCGCCCTCTTGAATCTATCAAACCACATTCGAGGAGACTGTTTCAGTCCATAGAGGGGCCCGTTGTCTTATCAGTACAAAACCCTGGTGGTATCTCCATGTACCTCCTCCACTAGATCCCCATGAAGAAATGCATTCTTCACATCCAGTTGATATAGCTTTCATCCACCATTCTCTGCCAAAGAAATCAGGGTCCTGAGGTACTCATCTTCGTCACTGGTGCAAAAGTCTCGTCGTAGTCAATGTCGTACGCCTGACTGTATCCTTTTGCCACCAGTCGAGCCTTGTAGCGCTCAACATGTCCATCTGGATTTTGCTTCACAGTAAAGACCGACTTGCATCCGGCTGCCCTCTTCCCCTCTGACAGTTTTACCAGTTCCCAAGTGTGGTTCTTCTCAAGAGCTCCTGACTCCCCGTGCATCGTCGCTTTCCACTTTGGATCGTTCTTGGCAACCTATCAATTGTTAGGTACAGTAATACTATCCAAAGACGCAATGAATGCTTCATGAGAAGAAGAGATGTTATCATATGAAACAAACTGAGCAAGGTCCCAACCATATCTATCATGAGGATTTTTCGCATTGCTGCGAGTGGTCCTCCGTACTGATAATGGTGTGGGAGGGGTAGGAAGAATGATATCACCTGAAGAAAAATCTGGTGGTGGTGGTGTAGGTGTCTCCGGAGTCGAGACGGGCGCAGGCAAGGGACTTGGCACTGGCACTATAGGTACTGGTCTTGCAGTTTGCTTCCCTTTCCTGCTGTAGGTAAGTAACTCCCCCTGAGCCGTGGGCCTAACACCTCTCATCTCCTCCCTCTGTTCCTCTTCACTCTCCTCCTCAACTGTTCTTCTATGCCATACTCCTAAATCGGCCACAACACTCTCACCAATCTCCCTCTCTCGCCTCATACTCTGTGTCAGGTGAGTTGCCCATGGATGAGGTTCCCTCCTGACGGTAGTAAGGCTCAAGCTCCTTGAAGTGAACATCCTTGCTCACAAACCTCTTCTTCTCAACTGGGCTCCAACACACGTACCCCTTCTGAGTCGCCGAATAGCCCACGAAGACACTTGATTACTCTAGTGTCAAGTTTCCCAACAGACGGTCTATTGTCCTTCACAAAACATACGCAGCCAAACACCTTCAGCGGGAGTATCCCAATATTATTTTCTTGCAATATCTCAGATGGAGACTTCCATCCCAGTACTTTCGAGGGCATCATGTTGATCAGTTGAGCTGATGTCAACACTGCATGCCCCCACGGACTCTGTAGGACATTCATGGCAATCATCATGCTCCTTGCCACCTCCAGAAGGTGTTTGTTCTTCCTTTCTGTCACTCCATTCTGTGCTAGTGTGTATGAACAGGTGGTCTAATGATGTAACCCTTGGACTGACAGGTATTCCTCAAGTGCTTTGTTGGTATATTTTGTCCCATTGTCAGACCTCAGTACCATCACCACTGCTCTGTACTGAGTCTGGACATGTTTATGAAAGTCCCAAAAACAGACAAAGACATCACTCTTATTCTTCATCAAATACAGTCAGGTGACACGAGAGGAACAATCAATAAAAGAAACAAAATACTTGTAACCATTCATAGTAGTGGTGGCACACTGCCCCCAAACATCAGAATGTATAATATTAAAAAACAGAATAGCTCCTATGGCTCGCACTAACATATGAGCTCCTAGTAAGTTTGCCTAAATCACATGCATCACATACTAGTTTCTCCTTATTTGCTTTCTCATAAATAGATGGATACATACTCAAAAACTAAAAGAGGAGTGCCCCAACCGCCTGTGGTGGAGTATCAGTGTATCATCGGTACTCATCTTCGGTCCTCCCATTTTTACCCTCTCTGTCACAGACACCAATGCCGAATCTAGTCCTCCCCGATCCAGATACCACAGTCCATCATGCCAAGTGACAGTCCCAAGTCTTCGTCCCGTCTCCTTCTCCTTCTCCTTCTCCTGGAAGATCACCTTAGGAATATCAAAAAAGACAATGCATTTTAGTTGGAGGATTATAGAACTAATAGATAAAAGACTGACTGGAAAAGAAGGAATATGCAAAACATTGGATAATTTTACTGGAACCTGTACAATCGACAGTAACCTTACCGACGACTGGCTGTAAAGTACCATCGGCTGTTTGAATGATGTCCGCCGATGCTAGGTGAGTGTAGGAAGAGAACTCACTAGCATTCCTTGTCACGTGTGTAGACGCACTCGAATCGACAATCCAGTCCGACGAACTAAGGGAAGACAGATGCAAGGGCGAGTGAGTCGTCAGTACCTTCCGATGGATGGGCATACATGGCAGCGTTGCCTCTGGCGAAGACTGAGGTGGACGCCTCCTCAGTACCACTTATGTCTTCATCGCTTGACGCTCTCTACTTTCTCCTGAGTACCTCCAGCATGCCCAGCATTGTCTGATCCTCCTTAATATAGGCGCCATCAGTTCCCTCCTCGACCACCCCGTCGACCCCCACGACCACGGCCACGTCCTCCAAATTGTCCACGTCCACCACCTGAATCTCCCTCCTTGGATGGTTTGGTGCAAGCATACCTCAAATGGACCACCTCCCCGCAGTTGTAGCACTGCCGGGAGTCTCCCTTAGGTCATGTGCCGCCTGAATTGGCAACCGCCAGTGTTGACTTCACTTCAGAAAGACCACATGTCCCTGCATGCAGCTTAATGCGAGTCTCCTCCTGGATCATGGCTGAGATAGCCTCCTCAAGTGTAGGGATCTTCGGTTGGGCTAGAAGTAGTGTTGTCCTCTGAGCAAACACTGCGGCCAGCCCCTTAAGAAACTTTATCGTCCTCTCCTGCAGACATACTTGTTTCTCCTTACACTTCGGGTCCTCGCTGCTCGCCAGATCAGAGGAGTGATCGTAATCCAACCACAGACGCTCCAACTCCGTGGCATACTCCTGCACCGTCTTCTCTCCCTGTACGGTGTCGTCGATCTCCCCCTTGATCTGGAAAACCCTCAAGTTATTCCTCACACCATCGTAGGTCCTCAACTTCTCCCACACGTCATTTACCATCTCAAGCCCATCCACTGTGGCGGCGATCGACTGGACTAAAGAATTGAGAAGCCAAATGTATATCACCATATGAGTAAACTTCCACTCGTCGCATCCTGTCGAGCCCTCATCCGGCTGTCTTCTCACCTGACAAGAAACCCTCCAGGTTCTTCCCTGCGAGGGTTCTCCTCACCCGTCGTGACCAACTCAGGTAGGTGGCCAGTCCATCAAGCTTCAGATCGATAGAGGAAAGCTCCAACTTCGCCGGTGTTCGTGTCGCGCTCTCACCAGCCGACAGTTTCATCAGCTTCATCAACGTTGCGACCTCCGTAGGGTCCAACTTCTTGATAATCTCCTCCATCGATCCTCCTCTTCTCCGATCACCTCACACATATCTCACGATTCACATTCGTCCTCTTCGTCCTCTCCTAGACCCGATCATGCCTCTCTCCCGTCAAATCTAGGCCTTCGATGTCAACGTCCGGAACGACCTGCGGGAGACGCCGGGAACCGTAGCAGAAGGCTCATGCGGGCTCCGCAGGAGTTGCGGCTTCGCGGTAGTGGCGACGGCGACGGTGGTGGTCGACGAGCGGTGCGGTGGCGGGCGAGCGGTGCGGCGGCGGGCGAGCAGTGCGGCAGCTAGGGTTTGTGGTGGCTAGGGTTTGTGTCCTGATACCATGTAGAATATTTGGAGTTATATTACTATTATAATCTCTTGGCTATATATATATAACCTTACAACCCTCCATCTTACATAAAACCCCCTAATACATTCTAATATACCAACAGGTTTACTAAATTTTAGTTGGAAAAAAATGATCCAAGTAATCAAGTTTCCAAACAAAAATCTCTCATAAGTTATTTAGATAAGGATCACAAGTAGAAGACAAATCAAACTGGCATAGTTGAATCAGGAAAACTTTCTTTTTTTCTTTCAAGATTTGTAGTACCGGAATCGTTTACGACCCTTCTTATGAGACCCTTCTTATGAGTATTGGTATCGATGGTTTCGGCACTTTCTTATGGGAAATTCGGAGTTGTTAGTTTCGCAAAGCCAAACAATATTAAAATATTATTAACTAGAAAAAATATTTGACAGATTAAGGCACAACCTTATGTATTCTTTGTTGTTATTTACTTGCTTTTACACAAAGTATACCCAAGATAGTTTTGAATGTAATAATCATAGTTATCTAGAACGTGGTTAGTCCTAGGTCATGGTACGGATGTGAAAACGGGTTAGGCTACTCGTCTTTATTTTGGTACGGAGGGGGTGGGTGAGTTGTTCACCAATTCGATTTGTGGTACACTTTAAAATCCCAATTGAGATAATACTGGTTACTTGCTGAAATTTGACTAGATAATTATGTTATATACAGAAAGAAAACTATATTAGAACATAGGAAAATTCATAGTCATTAGTTTCCTTCATTCAATAAGATGTATGTTACTTTTCTTAGTCATACATCAATTCGGAACGTAACATTCCAAATAGAATGATGCAATGGTGTCAAATCAAAACAAGTAAATAAAGCATAAAATGAAATGAAACAACAAACAAGTTACAACCTTCATACAAAATAACAAAAACAATACAAAATCTCATAAGCTCATTCTCTTCTTTGCATGAGCAACTTGCAAAGAAAGTGGTGGCTCATAAGCAATGAAGAAACAACATAGTACGAACCACAAAGTGAGATTTCATAAGAAATGCATTGCGATGGAAACCAATTAACAAGAGAACTCAAAAAAAAAAAAAATGCAACTATATTTGCATTAAAACAATCTCTTGCAAAAGAAAATTTATATTGAGATTCCGGCGATAGATTAGGATCACCTAATTTAGTGATCCGGATTGAGTAACATAACGATCATGATGTACCCTAACCAAATGCTAGGTTTACCCGGTAACTATGGTAATAATATTAAGTTGGAAGATTATTGTGAATTTATTGATATAAATCTTCAAGAAATGGTAATGATTACCTAGGAAGCACAGATACACGAAAAATGTCAGTTGTGCCGTATCGGACATATATTGAACACCACTTGTAACACTCCAAAAACTAGCACATTCCAAAATAGGTGTCGTGTCGCATGTGTCCGTAAAACATAGATGCTTACAATGTATTGATATAAAATCTTATTGATACAATGTAGCAGGATGATCTCCGATCAACTGAATTGTCATTTTTTTCATACTTCTCTCTCTCTCTCTCTCTCTCTCAATTTTTCTTTGCTTTTTCTTTGCTAAATTGACTTGGGGAAAGACCCAATGTCGGTATCGATTGGTACCTTATGTGTCAGTATCGGGCCGTGAAAACCAATATGATATGGCCAATAAAATAGGTATAGGTATAGGTATTGGCTGATTCTACAAACCCTACTTTTATGAAAACTCTATAGTTGAATTGATGGAGAAAATGAAGATAATGTTATAACCAAATAAAAACTGAAAGGCACGGGAAAAAAAAAATCCTGAAAAGGAATCACCTAAAAAACAAAATGGCACTACAAAAGAAAATTATATAACTTTTTTAGAAAATAAAACCTACAAACTATATACAATCACCAAATTCAAATAGCATCCCCTACACCTTTTCTATGTTGTGACATAACGTACAAAAACTTTCTGACTCTGGCAACTTTCATATTAGACTAATTTTACTTAGATAGTATCAACTTAATGCAAATTGCTACCATGAAATATTTTTAGTAGCAACTTGCTATCATGAAACTTTCAAAAGTTTGCACATAACTACAATCCATTACTATTCTGTTAGATTAATGTTCATGCGCCGTGCACATGACTAGTTTAGGGCAGTTTGTCCATGCACCCAATCCAATCCATACAAACCCTAATCCTAATTCCAGCCTGCAACTACCACCCGCTCCCTCCCCTCCACACCTCACCACTCCACCCGTGCACCCCCTCCACCCACCATCATTATCACCACTAAAGAAAAAAGAAAATTAAGGGACTAGTTCTTCAATGTCATTTTGGGAAATAGCATATAAGTAATGTTTCAAACTTTCAATGTGTGTTGTAAATTTCATACATATTAGCATATTCTGATCCTTCCTTTTTTGGCAATTAATTAACTACAACATATCTTGATTATAAAATAAGTGCTGGGAAGTGAATTGACAATATTCATAATGGGTAATCATGATCTTATAGAAGCTAGAGTTCTTGAGCATTTTGTTGCTATGGTGCCAATAATGCAAATAAGAAAGTAGAAATGTAACCAAAAGAGGAGAAAAATTACCACACAATTTCAAGCCACTGAAGATGAGATTAAAAATTTAGGGGCAGCTAAAGAATCCTTGGGTTGGAGACATTTGAGGGACCATTTGGTTACTTTTCTAGCAACAGAGGTTTACGTCAGGGGGATCCATTATCTCAATATTTGTGTACGTAGGTGAGGAGTATTTTACATGTCTAATGGATATTGCAGCATACAAGAATCAGATTACTCCCCTGTACAAAAAGGTATCTCCAGTTATATCACACATCACACATGATATATGCCGACGACCTTCTAGTTTTCTTGGTACCATCCAATAGGGGGGCTTAATAGATAGGGCACGGTTATTGGACAAGTTCGGGTACCTCTTGGATATACAACTCAACCGTGAGAAAAGCAAGGTTTACTTCAACTCTTTGTGTCCGAACCAATAAGAGCTCAAAAAATTATTAAGATAGAAAAGGGTTGTCTGCCGGTAAAATATATGGGGTTACCTTTGTCGATCAATTATGCGCGTGCACATAATTGTCAGAGTATGGTAGAATATATTCATCATCGCATTGAAGAATGGAAGGCACACTCTCTATCATTTGGAAGACAGATTAAATTAGTTCGATCGGCCATCTCAATTATTATATTGTTCTGGTTCCAAGTGATTATACTTCTGACGGCGACTATCTGGAGAGTGAAAAAATTTGCGTTAATTTTGTATAGACGGGAGGTATACATGTTAGAGTAAAACTTTGATAGAAATGGTTGGGCAAATTTATGTCGTCCTAAAGACAAAGGGGGAGTGGGGTTGCGTTCCTTGTCAGTTCTTCGCGACGTATCTGGTCTAAGATTTGCGTAAAATTTCCTGGAAGGTCGTTCTCTGTGAGCAAATTGGACGCGAAGCAGATATCTAAAGGAAGAAAAAAATTGGGTTCGTCGACCCAATAATTTCTCAGTGATTTACAAAACTATCCTGAAATATAGATTGAAATTGAAGACGGTGCTTAACCGTGCTATTAGTAGCGGCCTCCAAACTCACGTATAGTTTGGTCCATGGCTCAATCATGAAAGTTTAGTCTGCAAACTAGGTTGGCAAACATATGCAGTTATGGGACAGAAGGAACAAGTCAGTTGCATCATTCAAAACAGTAGGTGGAGAATGAGTGATCACCCGGTTGGGAGGCTATTGGAGGCGAATATTGGAAATGTCAGTATAGTCCCCACCAGGGGCGGACGCCTAGATTTGGGAGGGTACCAATTCAGAAAAAATCAAATTCCGAGTGGCATATGATCTAGTTCGGTCGCGGCATCAACCAATTTCAGATTCAGATTTTATACGGATAAAGGGAGTTGCATCCAAAATGCAGTTTCATATGTACAAAGCACTAAAAGGAAGACTATTAACCTTGGACAGACTTGACAGGTTTGGGATACATATACAAGGACAAGGGTGCATGTTTTGTCACCAAGATGGGAATAATTCGATCATTTATATTTTACATGTTCCTTTACATGGGACATTTAGAAAATACAAAGACATAAACTGGATTTACTAGTATTAGCTTCTAGAGACATACTCAGATGAGTATCATCAGTCACTACTAAGCAAAGGAGAGACGATCTATGGTATAAAAGTGCACGCGTTAGGCCGACAGATGCTGTTTGGCCCATCTGGCGAGAAAGAAATCAATGCATTTATGAAGGCTTGAGCACATCTCAAGTGGACGTCCTGCATAACATTGATTCTGATGTAGTTAGTATGACATAATCAGAGGCGTAGAGATGTAATTTGTTTTAATCATCAATAAAATTATCATTTTCCATATATATATATATATATAACTTTTTATTTTATTTTTGTGGAGTTCTTGCAATGTTTTTGCATGAAAATGCCAAGCCTATATATCTCTATTCTTGCTACAGACAAATGATGAGGAATATTACATTGTCTCTGCTCTGTTGCTATAGACAGATGATGTGGTGGTGGGTTGAGGGGGCGCAGTGGTTGAGTTGGGGAAGCACGGGGGAGCATGGGAGTGCAGTAGCCTAGTAGTGGTGGTGGTGGTGGTGGACGGCGAATTTTAGGTTAGGGTTTGAAATGGGTTGAGAAGTGATTTAAGGGCAAAAATGACTCATATTTTCTGTTAACAGTGTCATGGTAGCAAACTGCACAAAAAAGGTTCATGGTCCCTATGCTTCATAGGTTGCTTAACCTGCACCATCTCCAATGATCTTGTTACTCTCAGGGATGTGAGCAATATTTAAGCTTAGGGTTTTGAGTTGGGTTAGAGAGCAATTTTGATGATGTTGCTGGTTCACAATTTCAGATCAAATTAGGTGAGATACTGATTACCTACAGGTTCAACTCAACTTAGTCACCAGCTTTTGGATTTGTGGTAAACTCAAATTTTCAATCAAGCATAAGCCTATATTCTTTTATTTTTGAAATTTGCTAATGCACACAATCTCAGCTACCAAAATTTTCAACCTTGCACAATACAAAGATGTGCAGGAAAGCTATGACTAGGCTCTTCTCTCCGGTAAAGCACCAGCCATGTCAAGAGAGTTGTATCTTCTTTAATCAATCATGTTAACCTCCATGTAAGTTACAAGCATTAATCAACCGTTCCCTGTGGCTGTAAATGACACATAATACAATAGTTGGCCTATCTCATCCCTACATCTATGTCTACTCTAAAAGGTAGGAAAAGAGGTAATCTTAAAGGTTTGGGTTTACGTATAACCGACACTAAAATCTACAGCCAAGTTGCTAAAATTTCCACCTCTGCACCTTGAAATCGAAAGCTTCCATGCCTAACCACTATAACCAATCCGCATTTGAGAAGTAGCAAATGTTATCTTTCAGTGTTGCTTCTCTATATAATGGCAAAAATTAACGAACGTCATGCTTAATTCCACTAAGTCTCTACCACGCCCCTTTTCTTGCCTAACCATGTAACTATACAGACCTCACAATTCCACCCAAGTGCTGCAAGAATATCAAGTTCTTTCACCTTCAATGATCTATATGCTCTGGATGCCTCTATGACCACGAGAAGCTAGGACAGAGCCATAGACATACCTCCCCTTTGCATTTCTCTTGTTTCATGTTCTAATATCTTTTAATCAGTTATGCATATCTGCTAAGGGTTTTCAGGGAAGTAAGGGCAATATTCAACTTTCTCCTCTTCATTTTTGAAGACTCATCTATATGCATGCTTCTCTTGGATATGCCAAAAAGACCTCCATTGTTGCTACAAGAACGGTCCAAAGGGACATTCAAGGTCCTCTGACCTCCCGTCTAGCTATCATAAAATTCCACACTACTGCGTTGAGCCTTCTTCTGATCTTTGCAAGGAGAAACTTTAGCTCCTCTGAGGTTTTCCACCATTTACTTTGATCACACCTTCCGTTATAAGTTCCCGAACCTACATTTTATGGTATCGTTTTCTGTGCTACCTAGGCTTCCAAGAAGCTTTTATACACAGGATATGAACACAGGACACTTGCTTGATTAACAAAAGCTACTTTGCCACTTCAAAGAAACAAATTGTAAGGATCTTAAGTTTATTGAACTTCAAGCTTAGTGGAAAGTGAAGAATGGAACAGTAATTACCAGCATATCTGGCTCCCAAGTGTCAAAGCATTTTAACTTCAGTGGCTGCCAATATTACTACCGGTTCATTTTTCGGTGCACACCCTCGTACCTTCACTAGGGAACCTCACTACCTATGGCCTTTTCCTTACAAGCTTTTCTAACTAGTAGCAACTCTTCCACGCACAATTCACCAAGAGCTTTAGGAGCTGATATATGCAGGATAAGAACCCAGATCACTTGTTTGATAACAACAGTGACTTAGCCACTTTAAATAAACAACTTGTGAGGATCTTAAGATCATTGAACATCAAGCTTGGCGGAGAGTGAAGCATCTTACAGCCACTACCAGCACGTCTGGCTCCCAAGTGTCGTAGCATTTTAACTTTGGTGGCAGCCAACATTACTACCAATTCTCTTCATTTTCGCTGCCCACCCTTGTGCCTTTACAAGGGCACCTCACTACATATGGACTTTTTCAAAGTTTTTCCATCTTTTAGTGATCCATTGTATCTTAGATACTTAGATGTCTTCCTAGTGGCAATCATGTCGCTCACAATTCACCAATGTCTTGAGGCCTGAGAGAACCTATGACTTTTATTCTGATAAAAACTATTTATATGTTGTACATTGAAAACTTGTGAACGTAAAACTTTTATTTGCGTTCGCACCCTCGCTAGGTCATCGTTATTATCTAAGCCTTCTCCCATCATAATGGGGTCTACTATGGAGCATAAGAATGCTCCACAAAAGAATTGGCATAGTTTTTGTGACCGGCTATCGAGCTGACGTAAGTCCTCCATGTTTGTGCCAGATTCCTAACCAAGTAGCTATAAGCATGAGAAGGTCATGACATAAAACCTAGATTGTTGGTTGGCAAGTAGGTAGATTTATCTTATGGCTTTGCAATTTGAGCTCATGCAACAAAGGAGCACCCTCCAAGTTTTCCTAGACTATAAAGAGTCTAGACAAAGATGTAGGATGATACAATTTGCTACAAGGAAGTGCATTCATCTCTCTGTCATCCTCACTAGGTGTGGCTTTTATAAAGGAAAAGAAACATGTCATTTGACTCATATTATATGATTTGCATCCTAAGTTTTAGACACATTCATGGTTGGCAAGCTAGATCTTTATAGAAGAGTTAATTATCATCCTCACAAGCTGAGTAACAAGTGCCAACATCTCATTTGAGCTTTTAAGTTTCCAGCCTTGCAATATATATATATATATATATATATATATATATATATATATATATAAAAGGAGGAATCGGAATCCTCACTCTTAAACATCCCCGAATGTTCCCAAAATTACAGTTGTTGGATCGTGTCTTTTTCGCAAGAAATTGGACACTTTAGTGATCTAATTTGAATGTGCAGCGTGGGAGAAATTTGCATTACCTTCAAGTTTCTCTGATACCGAATGAAGTTTGGAGAGGTGAGAAAGAGGAGAACGAGAAAAGAGAAAACGAGAAAAGAGAGTGCAAGAGCTTAATCCCTATATTGCACCTTATGTGTATTTATATTAATATGCATGATGATAAATATACCCATAATTACTTTATTGTACCCACATAAGATAAATAACTATAATAACTCTAATTGTTAGAAATAAAACCAAATTATATATTAAAACCAACAAAAAATGTTAAAATATAACCAAACGAACTAGCATAGTAGCAATAGCAGTCAACACAACTAACAATAATTTACTTTCTCTAATAAGAAGTAACAAAATGAAACGAACAAAAATTGTAAAATAAAAACAGGACCAATAGAACAATCATTCATCTTCATCAAACTTCATCAAATCATCATCACCATCAATACTCCCATCACTATCATTTCTGCCAGGTGAATCCATAGAGCCCAAATAAAAAGAAAATACAAAAGGCGCGTCTAGGCTCGCCTTTCCTAGTTGTGTGCCTTGCCTCAAGACACGCATGGAGAAAGACGTCTCGCATAGTGAAATGCAAGACGCAGCTTGTGAGCCTTGGTGCGAGGTGCATCTTTGACTACATTGTTTGGGCCATACCCACTTTAAGGAAGTATACCCATTAAGAAGATATTTTCATTTCAAATTCAAATCAAGAATATCCTATGGCATCTTTTTGAAATTTGACTATTATCATTAATCTATTAGATTTCTGGTATGATTGATCATATCTCCTTGAAAAATGGTGAAAATTCGGCTAGGTTCGATGTCTTGAGATTTACCGTTAAGATTAATCTTACCTTAATTACTTTCATCCCACGACTCAGATTTGTTGAAGGCTTGCCTTGGGAGCCTATCAATAGTCATTCTCCTCATTTCTCTTTACACCATTTCATATCACTTTTAAGAGAGAAGGCTTTACGAAAGCGTTCTGGATTGTTAAGACGGAAAAAAATTACGGGAAGAGACGAGTACGAGAAGGCTGATTTGCCGGAGAACTCTTCAATAGAACACAGACATTTCGTCAAACGAGTGGATACCACCCTTCTCTCCCCATCTCTTTCTCGTCCCTTTCCTTATGATCTATGTTCTAATAGGCAGCCTAGGCGCTAAGCGTCAGGTGCCTGCTCGATGTCCGCCTAGGTGCCTGCCTAATCCCCTCGACGTCCGACTATTTATGGACTTTTTTTGCAATTTTCAGTAGGGTTTTTTTAACCACCTAGATCTAGGTGGCAACCTAGAAGACGGGCTAGGCGCTAGGCGACGGATGCCCGTCCGACTAGCGCCTAGTGCTTTTCACAACCTTACTTATGATTGATTCCATAATAAAAAGAACCAAGATAAAAGAAAATGTTACATTACTTTTATGCTTTCATTCTTTTTTGTTTTACTCTTGGAAATGATGTAATACGGAATAATATAGCACATTCTTATGAATTGTTACAAATGTTACAAGAACTTGGCTTAGTACAACTATACTTCTTTTATGCTATTCTACATTGAATGGTGTTTTGGTACGATGAATGGTGTTCTGGAAGAACATTGAAAGGCCCTTAAGGTAATGCTGAACCATAATAAATCAATTGTTGTATAAAAATGATTATAGATCACTACAAGACAATAACTGGTATTTGTATTCTTTGTGTTTTACTGGTATGAATGTAGACTTTATAATCATGTCCCCGAGGTATTTGATTTATTGTTGAGCCTTAGAAAGATGATAGATAATTTGTGATAATAGTTGTGGAAACTATTGTGGGACTTTGAGATGGATTTTGAGTAAGATGTGCATTAAGGCAGGGGTTATGAGTTGAGGCTCTGGAAATGAAATACGGTGGAAAGGTCGTAGTAATGTTGGAAGGAAGATAACTTATCATATTTTTGCAGTCGCATTCATTATTTTATTATAAGACGGAACCTTCATAAGACATTGGTAATTGACAACTTGTGTACAAGGTTGATACCTTGAGCAAAGTCCAGGGCACTGAAAACGCGTTAGCCTAAGGGGAATATATTTATCGTGAATTCTTTAGTGAGAAAGGATCGCACGGATATTCAAGACCTTCGATAGGATTGGCTACCTGCATCCGAAGGGGTGTTGTCTACCGTTTAGTTCAATTATGGTAGTGTATATATATATATATATATATATATATATATATATATAGAGAGAGAGAGAGAGAGAGAGAGAGAATGCATTACTAGTAAAAAATTGTTCCGCGGGATCCAATATAAATAGCTGCTAATCTTTGTTTTGCATAGATGAAAGGTCGGCAATGGTAAATTTCATGCATTCTATTTCATATTATACAAAACATAGCTTCGAAATACTTATATTTTACAAAACTTAGCTTTGAAATACTTTGTATCGAACTAGCAAAAAGAAAGGAAATGTTTGGGAATCCTATAAGATAAGATATGTTGGCAATATAAAAAGAACTTAGAAAGATAGAAAGATCACTTAGTGAAATTGTTAATGCCTCACACGGTTAGTGTAATTGGTTTAGGTAAATTCGGTTGTACTAGTCACCTGTGCATTTTTGTGTACTGAACCACCACTATTGCAAGTTTGGGAGACATGGCCGGAGCACCAAGGACTTAGCCTCATTTTGTTTCCAGTTTTGAAGCATCTACTTTTGAAGATGTTATGTTTATCTTAATATTTGGACATTATGTATAGAAACTTTATAGCAACCATTTTCTGGGATATAATAATCATTAAGAGGATTTTGTGACAAACTAAATTTCTATCCGCTGAAATATTATTATTCAGTTGCTCTATTCAAGTTGAACTTTAATCTTTCGTTTAAAATTATGAAGTTATCTTTGTTCTTGGATATTGGAAATTGTGAAATCTAGATGTTTCACAAATGAACTTAGATTTGTACAGTTGCTTGCCAAGTTTTGGGACTAGACTTGGGTCCAGGGCGTGACACCATCTAGACTTGGGTCCAGGGCGTGACACCATCTCCCCAATGAACTATTTTTGCATGTATTTGCAACAACAAAATGATTAAGACTCCCACGGATAAAACTGGAACTATTTGAAGAGGTGAGCATTACACAACATCAACAGGTGTTCTACATTTTTAATTAGATATTAGATGTATTTCCTGAATTATAAGTGCCTCCATTGTATTTTTATGTATTCTTTTGATATGCTTGGAACAAGCTTGCTATCACTTTAAAGACGGGGGATGTGTTCCAGATTGTGTCCTTATAGTCACTGACTTTTTTATGCTGGGTCAAGCCCGACACATCTCCCGACAACTAGTACCAAACCTTAGAGAACAGTATATCCCAGCTCATCAATAAAGATGTTTTAATAATTAAAAGCAGATGTGCATAAGACTTGCCTTAAAGACATGCTGCCAAAATTGAAATGCGCATAAATTTCCTATGAATATAGTTTCTTTCCTGTCACTCTGTATATTGCTGGTGCTGTCACCCTCAAAGTAGTTGTCTACGTACTTTGCAGACTGTAAAGATTTAAAACTATTAGTTAAATGACAACAGTACAAAGGCAAATAATGATCATAGACAACAGACAACTATAGACACTAAAGAATAAAATGATACCAGGATCTGATGGCCAAAAGGTTGAAGGATGGGGAGAGGCAGGATATCCACGAATATGCTAACCAAAACCCCGTCCCGAAATAATCCTATCTCACCAAACTTTAGGGCAATAACTGAAGCATCAAAAGACAAGGGCAAGTTATCAAGCAAACGGCCATAGAATGTTGGCTCATATCTACCCCTGTGAGTTGGGGGCCTTTCCAATGCGTGAATATGGACCAGCAAATTCAGTGCCTCTTCAACAGTTTCATGATCTGGTGGATCGAGAACCTTCTGCAACAAAACTAGGGAATATCAAAGATTAAAAGGTGAGGCCAATAATCGGATATTTATTCAACACAAAATGGGGCAAAATGCTGCAGCTAAAATTTCAAGTAAATTTAAAAAGAAACAGAATCCAGACTCTTATCAGGTGACAAGAGAAAACTTACATATAAGAAGTAAAAAAGATGTCGGGAAGAAGCCTAAGATGAATATGTAGAAAAGTAGTATAAGATTTAGAATCCAAAATCAAAAGAAATCAGACCTCAAGTACGAAATATACTTATGAAGAGATTTATGTGGCCATAGGAATGGAGATGGTGGAATAGGAAGAAGAGAGATTTAATTTGGAGACCAACTATTGTCTACCAATAAGAAATAAAACACAACAAGAAAGCCTTATCCCAAATAAATAAGATTACTTAGATTTAATGTATGATGAATGAAACACCCTTGAAACACAAAATTTGATACAACGCCAAAGGGACACAGATACTTATGAGTGCTACCTGATCCTGTTTATCAGAACCGGATCCTAATATGAAAAGAATACAAACTCAGGATTGACAAATTTGGGTATCGCGAGTTACATATTTGAAATTGGTTCATTGATATACCTAGTATAGTAGATGCTATCACACGAGTCATACACAGTGGAATTTTTTTTTTATCTTAAAGGAAATCTTCTATAATTTCGCAAACGAGGAATTATTCCTTGGTTTGTCCCATCGTTAGTAACTTGATTACTTTTAGGTAATAGCACAGAGAAACAATGCTTGTAACGAAACCCATTAAAACCAAGAAATATAAGCATGCTTGCCATCCACACAATAATATAAAAGTTTTCTGAAACAAACTGCTAATGTGGGAGACCTATGAATAAGAGACATGGCTAAAAAGAGAGCAAAAAAAGTATCTTTCATGTATAATCAAAAAAAATGAGGGGTATTCTCCTACTCATAAGGTTATGTTTGTTATTTCCTTATGGCCGGAAGCTTGTTACTTCGGCTAATGTTACCTACATTGAGAATCAGTCAGGGTCGGACCTGCCCCCTTCGCCCACTACCCCACCACCCTGCTAGTGGAGAAGACTGAGACCTTCTAACCTTCTACGGATGAGAGACATTGGGACTAAAAAGAATGTAAAAAAAAAGATCTTTCATGTATAATCCTTTATAATCTCAAATGTTCTCAGTTCTTGTACGTAGACCAAATGATACAATCATAGTTTGCAGTAGCGGCTTATACTGATAAGATACGGCGATACAGTTTGCATGTTCCGGTGTGATACTGGCCGCTACATATATTGACCGATACCGATGTTGGGAGTCATTTTTAAAGTCAATTCGGCAGAAAAAAGAACGAAAAAGATTAATAAGCAAGAGTATTTTGGGACTCTTTCCAAATTAATTTGGCAGATACTGACGTTGGGGGTCTCTTTTCCAGTCAATTCGGTAGCAAAAAATATGCCTAAATATATAAATATATTTTTTAATTTTTTAATAATTATTTATTTTAACTGATACTTCAATCCGAAACTGCCGATACTACTGAGACCGTCGATACTGATACTCAAAGGAAGAGTCTGATACCGATTTTGATACTGATACTGTGAACCTTGGATAAATACAAGCAAAAGTTCCTATACTCATGGAGAGAGAAAACAGCAAATAAGATCCACATATAGTATTTTTTTCGTTTGGATTCGGATCCAGACTACATTTATTTTTGGAAGTGAACTGGGATATCTAGAATTTGGGATGGTCTTGTTTTTGGTGGTTCGGGAAGAGGAAACCTCATGTTTGGGGTTAGCATCAGGTGAAAAATAAAGATAATTAATTAGGCACAATTGTCATGGAGGAGACTCAAACCCCAACACCTCCAGCACACAACAAACCTAGTAGGCTAGCACCCTAACCAACATAACAATGAATGTTTTGTTTTTTTGTAGTAAGTTATGAAAGCTTCTAGTTTTACCATGATATGAGAGTTTTTGTTTTCTAACCCAAAAACCAATTAAAGTGACAAAAAATCAAGGATCATGGGTATATCATTCAATCTTCTCCTAACTTACCCAGAAAAACCAATTAAAGTGACAAACGATCACGGATAGATATTCAATTTCTTCACCTTACATTATATTGACTTTAGCTAATATTAACCTTAGTTAATTATAATATATATACAGCTAACAGACACATTCACTACCTCTTATATTCGTTATGTATCCATGTTTGTTTCCTACTATCTTCGATCCATATTTGTATCTAACTTATATTTGATCCGTACCCAATTCCTTTTATATTTTAATTGTATCTGTCGTCTTGGCGGATACGAATATTAAATTTTATCTCAAAACAATACCCGGATCTGGATCTGGATCTGGGTCCCTTTTTTTAAATCGTAATACGGTAATATCAAATCCGATTCGTATCCACTCCTCAGTACATGAGATTGATTCTGGCATATCTTTGTATACTTTGGAGTGTATATATGTCATGTCCAGTAGGCATCCAACATATATTAATATATATAACCCAGTTTTGGAGTATCCATTCTTCCTAGGTTACTAATCATTCTAATTAGTTTCTAAATTCAACCTTGCAGTTTTAGCTTCCAAATCGATGTTCAGTCTAGGTTGCAAGGATAATCCTCCAAAAAAAGTCTGTGTCTGTATCAATGTCCATATCCTTAATAATACTTCCTCGGAATTCAAGTCACATTTTGCCCACCCATGTCTAAGTCCAAGGGGATCAGAAGACTCAAAAGTGATTTGACATGTCATTGTTATATCATGTTACTGAATTTTATTTTATCTAATTTTAATTATTAGATTTATGAATGACTGTGGACTTGTACTTGTTTGATTAATGAATTTGAGTTTGGATTTGGTTGACTAGTGGGTTTGGGTGTGGATAACGATAGCATGATCCAAATCCAATAACTCATTAAGTCAACCCATCATTTCTAATAGCCAAGGCACTATTTCTCCATGAATGGACAGCTATTAGCGTGCCATTCATGATAATTTGTCACCCCTAACATTTATGGAGGAAAGTAATTGGAGAGAAGTAACTCCTTTCTGGCTCCTTTTATATAAAGGGCTAGCTTTCCCCTCTCTACCACACTTCCATAAGAGAGAGACGAGGCTGGTGAAACTGCATGTGCTCTTGGTGCTACGTTAAGATGGTAACGTGGAGCACACTAGATCCAATGCAATGGAAAACATGACTCAAGATTTTCCAAGTTTATCATGACAAAAGTAGGTCACAGACCTATATTACACTAAAGGGTGGCATAATACTCCTGTGAACACACGGTCCGGGGTGGGCATCAAGATAAAACTATAGATCTTAGTCATCTACATCATCCTCATTTTATCAAACCACAGCCCAGACAATAAAAGTTGGGCTAATAGACCCAACTACAACTGAAATGTCTCAACCAGATGAAGTTAAGCCAAGATGGCTCAAGTACATCAACACTTAGTGGGGGTAAATCACAAACTGTAGTTTGTGATGCAATCCGCAAAGGAAAAAACATGAATATTGGACAGAGCTATTATTCAGTAAATTAAAAGGATGTTTCTTTAAAAACTAAAGAAACCTTAAGATCCTTTGGAGGGGAGAGATTCATTCATCTAGCCAACAATGAAGCCTGAAACCCCTTCTGGTAGACATGCGACAGAATGGGATCAACCATATCAGGATACAAGAAGGACTAGTGGTTCTAAGGTTCAAAAACTTCATATCCAGTATTGTAACATTCCTAACTTCACATACGAATTGTCTTAATTAAATACAATGCTCCACGACTATACAGCATTCATGTTTCCTATAACTAAATCAAGGAACCTTCCAGTTCATACTTCCATGAAACCATCCATAAACCAAGTTCTAGAAACTCTAACATTGACGTACCCATGTGATAAATCTGTACTAAGATTCCATGGAAGCAAAAGCCACCAAAGATGGTAAATTTGCACATACATATTTCAGAAATTGCCCAGTAACTTTAGGAGATCGTGATATGGTGTAAGCTGTATAACTTTTGGAACAATCAGCTCAGTACAATCACAAGTAAGAGAGCAGCGAGAAAGGTGATATCTTCATGTGTCAACTTTCATAATACATAATGAATAAAAATCAGTCCCTCATTAAAGTGAAGTCAACACCTGCAAACTCCCCTGCAACCATGTTGTGTCACTACCCCATTTCCAGAGCAGGGTATTTTTTTATTTTAATTTAGTTAATTGTATATTTATCATAAATATTTGTATTAATATTTAATTAGTGGTTGTATTATTTTTTATTAGTTATTTTAGTGTTTTGGCTAGCCTGGACCCATGTTAGACCCTAGTGGACCAATGTCAGACCCAACCAACACCCTTGTTAGACTTATTTATTAGCAGCAGGCGCGCGCAGCGCCGCGGCAGCACGGTTTCGCAGCGCGCACGCGCGCTCGAGCTAGCTCCCCCCCCCCCCCCGCTTTTATATATATATATGTATATATATATATATATATATATAGGTAGATATATAGAGATATATATACCTAGATTAGTATATAGATATATATATATATATATATATATATGTGTGTGTGTGTGTGTGTGTGTGTGTGTGTGTGTGTGTGAGATGTATGGATATATATATATATATATAGATATGTAGGTAGATGTATATGTGTTATATATATATATATATATATATATATATATATATAATTTCCTAGATATATAGCTAGGTGTATATGTTTATATAGATAGTTAGCTATATGGTTAGTGTTAGAGAGGGGGATAGTTGGGTATCTCAATACCTCGAGATACCAAGATATTGAGGGTAGTGAGGTAAGGTATTAAGGTAGCATATATATATATATATATATATATATATATATATATATATATTGATGTTATGTATATAGGTATATATCTATATATAGATAGCTAGCTAGTTAGCTAGAATTAGAGGGTAAGGTATCTCAATACCTTGAGATACCAAGGCATTGAGATAAGTTGGGTATCGGAGGTAAGGTATTGAGGTGTTTACCTATACACTAGGTTATATATATATATATATATATATATATATATATATATATATATATTAGTATATGGTAGTGTATATATATAGATATATATATATATATATATATATTAGTATATGGTAGTGTATATATATAGATAGATAGTTAGTTAGCTAGTGTTAGTGAGGGATAAGGCTTGTGTATCTCAATACCTTGAGATACTCAAGGTATTGGGCATCGGGGCAAGGTATTGAGTTTTAGCCTAGGATTGAGGTTAGAGATGCCTTTATATATATATATATATATATATATATATATATATACGTGTTGGTATATATTTTAGAGGGTATAGGTGGGCGTATAGCGTAGGTTGAGGTATCGGATACCGAGGGTATCCCGGTATCTCAAGGAGGCGAGTTTGAGGGTTTATTAGCTTAATGACCTAGTTTTGACCTAGAATTTTAGGGACACCCTAGTTTGACCTAGAGTTGACCGTAGTTGACCCGATTGACCGCCAAAGTCAACTTTTGACCTAGTTTTGACCCAAAGTTGACTTTTTGGACCCCCGAGTTGATTTTTGACCCAGATTTCACTGGTTTGACCCGATAGACCTAGAACAACCCTAGAAGCTTATTTTTAGTTATTTTATACCTGTTTAACTCTTTAGAACCCTGTTTAACCTTGCTTTTCGCAATAGGTCCTTGCGACGCCAGTTCGGATCGCCAGTTGCTCAGGACGTCAGGCGATTACATTCTCTGATAGTTTTCATTATCTGATGATTATTATGATTCAGCTTCTAGTATAGTATTCTCTGATTTTTCTGGCACGACACGGACCAGTATTTCTGGATTCATTTACTTGCGACACATATATTTCATGTTTCTGGCCTCTATTCTGGAATCACCTACTGGCATCACTACAGGCATCACTACAGGCACCACTCATGTTTCTGGCTGGACTCATACTTGATTTACGTGTCGGGTCTTGGATTCACTTGTACTAGTCGGGGCGGGAAAATACTCTAGTAGACATGTAAACATTTCCAACTGGAATCACCCTCTGGTCTAATCTGGAATGATAGCAGCCGCGCACCCAGTGCGCGGTGAGCCGTACTTACCCCTAGCCGTTTACATGTCGAAACAGGTATTTCAAAGACACGAGTTCATTCTTTCTAGTCTGGACTCTCTTGCATTTCTTGCTGGTCTCACTTATACTTTCTGGACTTGACTCATTACATGTACTCTTGCTGGACTCACTACACGTTCTTGTGCACATACTTGATCTTAGTTTAGATTTCTTGTATCTTGCAGTCATTACTATCTTGCTTCTGATATTCATGCATCTTTACCTTTATGCACCAGTGATATGTATATATTTCTTGTTCATACTTTATTTCCTTCACCTTGCTACTTGCTACAACTGTTTTATAATTTTTATCATTTAACTGGAACTGCTGTTAGAGATGTACTTGCTCCAGTCCTGACTGGACATATTTTTTCCAGAGGATCCGGAGGATTGGTGTCCGACGTTTTATGGACCTCAGCCTGTCGATAGTGCAGACAGGGACCCACTAGTTTAGGAGTGATTTCCGGGTTGGTAATCGGGATCACCAGGACCTCAGTTGTTGTTTTATCAGCTTTTGGTACCGGATTTGTCCCCGGTTTTGGATTGGGACCTTGTATTGTATTTGATTTTGGATATTGTTGTATTATTATTATTGATGTTGTTGTTATTTTAGTAGCAGTTGTTTAGACCTTGTAGTTGTTAGACTTCTTATCTTATCGTGCTTAGATTCGTGATTGAGTACTTGTGTTATCATTATCATATTGCTCCTCCGTTTGGAGTTAAGATCTTGACAGGTACCTATATATTGATTGTGTGAGATTGTTAGCTAGATAGTAGACCTAGACAACGATCTACCGCCGATGCTGCGGCGTAGGCTGGACGTACCCACGACTCGTGTCCGATTTTTCGGGTGCGGGTCGTGACACGTTTTTGGTGGCGGCCCCATACAGGTCTCTATTCGCAATTAGTGCGATATCGTGGTAGTACAACGATTTAGTTGTACTGCTGCGAGTCTGCCCTAGGATATAGGATCTAGGATGAGAGTGTACTCAATCACGACTAGGAATAATTCCAATCTAATTATTTTGAAATTGCTTTCCTTTGAAATATTACTGTCCTCCTTTGATGATATCGTATATTGCACCGTATGGACTTCTTTTGATCTGTGTTCAGAATGCCTCCGAAGACACGATCCTATCGTACCGTCCCAGCAGTTGCTACCGAGAGGTTTGCTACCTCTCGTCCAGCTCGTATTCAGGCAGCTGCTACCGCTCCACTCACCACTCCTGCGGTTGAGGGAGCATCTGTTTCTCTCGGGGATTCTCCTCTACCTGTCGATCCGAGGACTACCCCAGTCGTTCCGGTGGTGCCTCCACCACCTCCTGCACCAGTAGATATCGCGCAGTTGTTTGCATTCTTCAGGGAGATGATGGACGCGCAGCACCGTCAGGTGGATATGATGAGGTTGGGCATTGAGAACGCCCACCAGGTGGCCATGACGGCAGTGGACAGAGTGGCTCAGATCCAGCCACAGGCAGATCAGGCTCAGCATCCGAGGCCGGGAAGCATCATCGACTTCCAGAGGATGCGGCCCAAGGAGTTCCGGGGTACAGAAGGGATCTTGTACACGGATGACTGGATAGAGCAGATTGAGGGCATCTTCAGACTGGCACAGATTCCAGACAGTATGCAGATAGAGGCAGCGGGCAGTCAGATGTTCGACCTCGCTTTGACGTGGTATCGCACTGATACGAGGATTGCGGCACCAGGGCTTACTTGGGAGGCTTTCAAGAGACTTTTTAAGGAGAAATTTTTTCCAGATGTGACGCTCAGTGCTTTGGAGAGTCAGTTCGAAACACTCGTCCAAGGGAGCATGCTAGTGGACGAGTACGCAGCGGAGTTCTGCCGTCTGGGCAGATTCGTGGATGGCTTGAGTGAGGCAGCAAAGGCGAGAAAGTTTCACAAGGGCTTGGTCATGGCGGTCAAGTCTTTGACTAGGAGCGACCGCGAGGCGACTTTCGAGCAGATAGTAGGGGTAGATAGTAGGGCAGAGGATGACTTGGAGATCAAGTCCAAGAGAGGCAGGGATGATTCAGGTAGTGCGAGTCGTAGTGCGGGACCAGCTAAGCGTCCCTATGGGCAGAAGACAGCGCAGCAGGGTCAGGATCAGAGAGTGTCCACTTGTGCCTACTGCAGGAAGGCAGGACACTTGGGATGTTTGTAGGAGGAGGCTGAAGGTGTATTTGTTCTGTGGATTCGCTGCTCACCAGATGCGAGATTGCCCCACTGCACCTCCATTTGGTGGAATACAGGATCGGAGAGTTGGAGCTAGGCCATCTGTGGCACAGCATCATACCCCGCACCAGCAGAGGGAGATACCCCAGCAAGGCAGGGCTTATGCGTTGACGGTCGAGGAGGCCGATGCTACGGGTGTCGGATTAGCAGGTCTGTCTCTTTGTTCTTCTTCCTGTCCTTTTCCATTCCTTGTGGTGTGCTTCATTAGTACATGTTAGACTTTTCTTTTGTGCTGTGGTAGATAGTGTAGTGACCCTGATTGAGACTGTGATAACACGACCAATAGGACCATGAACTTGCATGTTGTTTAGGTAGAATTTCTTGACTGTGATTGTTGGGGGTTTGACCTAGAAGAAGTGCGATCTACTTTAAATTTCGAGGACGAAATTTTCTAAGGAGGATAGGCTTGTCACTACCCCATTTCCAGAGCAGGATATTTTTTTATTTTAATTTAATTAATTTTATATTTATCATAAATATTTGTATTAATATTTGATTAGTGGTTGTATTATTTTTTATTAGTTATTTTAGTGTTTTGGCTAGCCTGGACCCATGTTAGACCCTAGTGGACCCATGTCAGACCCAACCAACACCCTTGTTAGACTTATTTATTGACTTAGAACAGTTATTTATATTTTAATTAGCTAGTTAGAGTGATTAGGAATTTATTTGAGTGCATTTGGAACCCCAAACCCAAACCCCATTAGGATGACTTGATTTGAAGGACATTTTGGTCATTTTACCAAATCCAACCCTAACCTTTAACCCCATATACTGGCCGAACCAGCAGCTCCTGTAACGCCCCGCTCCGAACGGTTACTTATGGAACACTAAGCTGCTTCGACTGGGTTGAGAATCGAGTCTCGGGGAAACCTTACTGCCAAATCAACGCGGACGAAGTGCAATGAACCGTTCGAATTGATCGAACGACTCCTATTGAAATAAGTCCAAGAGTTTTCGTTGGTTGCTTTGCTTCTTGGTTTTGTGTTGCTTTGGTTTTTGAGTTGCTTTCGATGACTTGGTTTTCATGATTTCGCTTTCTCGCTTGCACGTTCTTTTCGAATCGTAAGGGAAAGAGATTGAAGTATGCTAACCAGGTATTGTTGCATTTCCAGGACGCATAACCAAAGAGTGAACGTCGCTTAAGGCTTCCCCATCCTCTCATTCGATTCATTCGGTGAGTGGCTTAGGCCCTTCGATGAATCTTTCAGTTCACATGCCTAATGAAAAGAATCTCTAGTTCACTAAAGTTGCCTCACTAAAAAGATAAGCTAAAGAAATGAACTGCATGCTTAAAGTATTAGAATTATGCTTTTGCTATCATATTATGTTGCATGTCCTTAGTCCCTATGCTGCCCGACCCGATTTATGGCAAGTCCCTATGTTTCGAATGTGTTATGTGGGAAAAGAATAAGAGATGGAAATTGTGTGTTCGTTTCTTTGAATTGTGCATTATAGTGTTATATCTGTTAGATGTTTCATGTCATGCATTGGTCTCGAACAACTTGTGCACAAGGTCTCGTCTCTCGAACGGTTCCTGGGGCACTGGGAATCGCTCTGTCCGGAAGAGATTTTTGGATCGCCCTGAGGTATACGGCTCGTAAGGGGGTCTAGTGGGGCGATATTTCTATTAGTGTTGTGCGGAACCCATGTTTGTCACAGCTGCTTGCACTCGGGTGTGTTGGTGAAGAGTTGAACCTTGGGTCACAGCTGCCGACACCCGCGCGTGCCAGTGAAGAGCTGAACCTTGGGCGACCGCTGCTAATCATGGGCTACCCATGGACCATCACATAGTTAGGAAGCATGCTAGGTTTACCTTCTTGCATACCTAACACTTGATGCCTATATTGATTCATAAGTTATTCATATGCAAATTGTGGCTAACTTGTGTGTCTGCTGCAGGGATAACCGCTCGGCCGTGGGTAAGAATTATCATATGCATATGCCATATATCGTCTATGTTTTCTTGCATGAATTGTTAAAAAGAAACTAGACAACCAGAAAGATCACCTAATAATGCTAGCTTCATATGCTTACTTAGTGTGGATTTCTAAGGTGAGTTTGGCCACGGTCGCTCACCAGTACATGTGGTAGTACTGACCCACGTTTGTGGACAAATATCCAGGTACTGGAAGCGAGAGTTTGGCAAGCATCTTGAATCTGAATCAGCGTGTGCGCACCCTTCCGTAGGACTGTGTTCGTGCTGCTTCCTCCGTTGCCTTCCTCTCCAGTGGGCTACTCTTCTTCTGCTAGATGTTTTGCTATTTGGGTCCTACTACAAGGACATAATGTAATGAGCGTTATGGCTAGTTTTGGGAATGTAAAAAGAGTTGTAAACCTTCTTAGGCATATTTTGTAACTCAGCCAAGCAAACACTTGTAATCCAAATCTTCAAGTATTCAATGAAATAAAGTATTTTGTGTGCTATCAAATGTGTTCAACTTTGGTTCTCTGCATTTTTACTCTGTGTCTATATATGTATATTTTCGTCTAACTTGTGTCTTGTGCAGGTACGTTGCCTGGTGCAAGCGCAACTTAGGCTTGTACGGCATCGCGCCCAAGCGAGGACGAGCGGTTCCGTAGGGACCAAGCGAGGACGATCGGCCCCTACGGGATCGGGGCGCGACAGGTGGTATCAGAGCACGGCTTTACGCCCTTGGCCTCTTCAAATATCGTTTTCGAAAATGATATGAGTTTTCAAGCGATTTCAAAAAGTCCCGAATTTCGAAAATTGATTTCGAATCTATAAGTAAATCGAGAGCATGAAAGGTCCCTAAGAGTATAAAAACCCAACGTCCCATGCAATAAGTCCATAATACGTTATGAGACTAATGCAAGCTACTCTCTTTTGCAGCAAAGATGACAAAAATAGGTGCTATTAATCCTGAGACATCGCGCGCAACAAGCGTGAGCGATGATCAAATTGATAGGCTGATTGCAATGTTTCAGAATCAGAATGATCGTCATGCTGCACAATAAGAATGAGTTGAGGCTCAACAGCAACGAGCAGATGCTAGAGCCTTAGCACAACAGCAGCAGCTTGAGTCCCTGACTCAGATTGTGACAACACTAGTAGCACACAATGGTGCATCGGGAACCGCCGCAACACCTGTGACTGCCCCGACCATGCCTCAAGGAGCAGGATTAGCAGAAACAAATGAGCCTCGTCGTGCGGCCGGGAAGTCTACCTTTAAAGGTGCTGAGTTTCTGAAGTTGAGACATCGCACGCGCGCTCGAGCTAGCTTCCCCCCATGCTTTTATATATATATATATATATATATATATATATATATAGAGAGAGAGAGAGATATATAGGTAGATATATAGAGATATATATACCTAGATTAGTATATATGTATAGATATATAGATATATATATATATATATATATATATGTGTGAGATGTATGGATATATATATATATATATATATATAATTCCCTAGATATATAGCTAGATGTATATGTTTATATAGATAGTTAGCTATATGGTTAGTGTTAGAGAGGGGGATAGTTGGGTATCTCAATACCTCGAGATACCAAGGTATTGAGGGTAGTGAGGTAAGGTATTAAGGTAGCTTAATACTAAGTTATATATATATATATATATATATATATATATATATAGCTAGTTAGCTAGAATTAGTGGGTAAGGTATCTCAATACCTTGAGATACCAAGGTATTGAGATAAGTTGGGTATCGGAGGTAAGGTATTGAGGTGTTTACCTATACACTAGGTTATATATATATATATATATATATATATATATATATATATATATATATATAGTAGTGTATATATATATATATAGATAGTTAGCTAGTGCTAGTGAGGGGTAAGGCTTGAGTATCTCAATACCTTGAGATACTCAAGGTATTGGGCATCGGGGCAAGGTATTGAGTTTTAGCCTAGGATTGAGGTTAGAGATGCTTTTATATATATATATATATATATATATATATATATATATATATATATATATATATACGTGCTCGTATATATTTTAGAGGGTATAGGCGGGGCATATAGCGTAGGTATTGAGTTTTAGCCTATGATTGAGGTTAGAGATGCTTTTATATATATAGTTATATATATATTATATATATATATACGTGCTGGTATATATTTTAGAGGGTATAGGCGGGACGTATAGCGTAGGTTGAGGTATCGGATACCGAGGGTATCCCGGTATCTCAAGGAGGCGAGTTTGAGGGTTTATTAGCTTAATGACCTAGTTTTGACCTCGAATTTTAGGGACACCCTAGTTTGGCCTAGAGTTAACCGTAGTTGACCCGGTTGACCGCCAAAGTCAACTTTTGACCTAGTTTTGACCAAGAGTTGACTTTTTGGACCCCTGAGTTGACTTTTGACCCAGATTTCACCGGTTTGATCCGATTGACCTAGAACAACCCTAGAAGCTTATTTTTAGTTATTTTATATCTTTTTAACTCTTTAGAATCCTGTTTAACATTGATTTTCGCAATAGGTCCTTGCGACGCCAGTTCGGATCGCCAGTTGCTCAGGACGTCAGGCGATTACATTCTCTGATAGTTTTCATTATCTGATGATTATTATGATTCAGCTTCTAGTATAGTATTCTCTTATTTTTCTGGCACGACACGGATTAGTATTTCTGGATTCATTTACTTGCGACACGTATATTTCATGTTTTTGGCCTCTATTCTGGAATCACCTACTGGCATCACTACAGGCATCACTCATGTTTCTGGCTGGACTCTTACTTGATTTACGTGTCGGATCTTGGATTCACTTGTACTAGTCGGGACGGAGAAATACTCGAGTAGACATGTAAACATTCCCAACTGGAATTACTGGAATCACCCCCTCTGGTCTAATCTAGAATGATAGCAGCCGCGCACCCAGTGCGCGGTGAGCCGTACTTACCCCTAGCCGTTTACATGTTGAAACAGGTATTTCAAAGACACGAGTTCATTCTTTCTAGTCTGGACTCTCTTGTATTTTTTGTTGGTCTCACTTATACTTTCTGGACTTGACTCATTACATGTACTCTTGTTGGACTCACTACACGTTCTTGTGCACATACTTGATCTTTGTAGTCATTATTATCTTGCTTTTGATATTCATGCATCTTTACCTTTATGCACAAGTGATATGTATATATTTCTTATTCATACTTTATTTCCTTCACCTTGCTACTTGCTACAATTGTTTTATAGTTTTTATCATTTAACTGGAACTGTTGTTAGAGATGTACTTGCTCCAGTCCTGACTGGACATATTTTTTCCAAAGGATCTGGAGGATTGGTCTCCAACGTTTTATGGACCTCAGCCTGTCGATGGTGCAGACAGGGACCCCCTAGTTTAGGAGTGATTTCCTGGTTGGTAGCCGGGATCACCAGGACCTCAGTTGTTTTATCAGCTTTTGGTACCGGATTTGTCCCCAGTTTTGGATTGGGACCTTGTATTGTATTTGATTTTGGATATTGTTGTATTATTATTATTGATGTTGTTATTTTAGCAGCAGTTGTTTAGACCTTGTAGTTGTTAGACTTCTTGTTATCTTATCGTGCTTAGATTCGTGATTAAGTACTTGTGTTATCATTATCATATTGCTCCTCCGTTTGGAGTTAAGATCTTGACAGGTACCTATATATTGATTGTGTGAGATTGTTAGCTAGATAGTAGACCTAGACAGCGTTCTACCGCCGATGCTGCGGCGTAGGCTGGACGTATCCACGACTCATGTCCGATTTTCCGGGTGCGGGTCGTGACATGTTGGTACAGCATATGTAGTTTGATATAAAATATTATACTGTTTAGCTTAATCTGATCATGATAAGAAACCACAAACACAGATTATAAGTAACAGATACCTTTGGGGTCATTAATCGCTTTAGACTCTGCACAGCATACCATCAGCACCTGCTGCGTCAGCGATAATCTCAATATTGCTGGATATTCATATTCGCTGAGACTATTATAAAACATCCCAGTGACCAATCGATAGATCTCACCATCACAGGTTCGACCTGTCCTTCCTTTGCGTTGTTCAGCCTATGCAAGTATTTTGAAAGATAAATCAAAACTTGGTCATAAAATTAAAAGCAGCCAATAAAATTGCTGATTACCTGTGACTTAGACACCCATACAAGCTCTGAAGTGTCCCTTTTCCTATTGGGGTCCCAAAGGACCTGTAAAGATCTGCATGAATCTATTATAAAGGCTACCCCTGGTATTGTGACAGATGATTCTGCAATATTTGTGGCCAAAATAACCTGCAATTAAGAGTCCAACAGATGCAGTTATTTACTAGATCCAATTAAAAACGAACTTTGGAAAAGAAATTGAATAACCCGAAACAAGCTTAACTCAACAGTTAATATAACAAAAAGTCATCATCGCCTAATAAGATATCAAGCACGGTATTCAATATATAAAAATTATGCAAGAATAACCATGTAAAAGGGATTTCACAAGGCAAACATACTGAAATAATTAAAATAATAAAAGTAACGAAACAAAATCATAGCCAACAAATATCTCAATATAAATTAAACCTGACGATGAGTATTCCAGATACCTCATCATCTAGGAAGCAGAGACACTTCAAAAATGTGGGTTGTGTCATCGACTTGTGGCAGACACATATTGGACGCTCCAAAATACACTAGAACACGCCAAAAAGGTGACATGGACATGTCATTGTGTCTTACAATGTCGTGCCGTGTCGTATCCGTGTAGCGCACCCTATTTTCAACATAAAGAAAGTGTATGATGCGGAATGAATGCGAAATTTAAAATCAGCAATTAAATTGAATAACAACAAGTTTCACTTAACTCTTTGTTAATTAATAGATAATTTCTAGGTAGCCAAAATTAATGATTATATAAAACAAGAAATCACAAGCTATCGTGCAAACCTTTGATTTTATAGGAAATTGAATTAAATGTTACTATCTAAATCATGCTAGTTTTCTATTTAATACGTAGGTTGATAACAACAAATTCCAGTTTTATGTTTGTAGAAGCACTCAAAGTGTATTTGTGGATCAGCAGCCTATTGATAGTGTATTAGATGTAGATACAGTTATCTTAATTACTTGATTTAAAATGGAAAAGGAGACTAGAATCGAAATGTCGAATGGTTACCGGGAAGGGGGGCTGTTGCGGTTCTGCTTCTGTTGTCTGATTTTGCTGCTTTTGATTGCTACTTCTGTTGTCTGCTTATGATGCTTATGATGCTGGTCCTGCACTGCTTATGCTTATGTTGCTGGTTCTGCACTGTTTATGCTTATGCACTGATGTCCGGAGTAAAGTGGCAAAGAAGGTCGGGAATAAGAGAGAGGTAGAAGAGAATGAGCTATTAGGTTATCGCAACCAAGAGGAAAGTGGAGCTCATCAAAAGTAAACAATTTATTTCATTCATCCATCCCTTCTCCAACGACTGAGAGAATTTAAATAGATTATACAAGACCAACAAACTTCCTAAAGAATAGGTAAGCAACAACCACTCAACAACCAAACATCCCTCCCTAAAGATTAAGTAAAATAAAAAATATAAAAATATGACCTCAAAATTCAAATACTAAACAATAATAATGTCCTCATCAATTCTTTCGGGGTGAAAGAAATTCGGCTCCGACGAATAATTCCCATGGCTACTGTTATAGTACTCCAGTAAATCTGGATCAAGACGTTGAAGATCCTCTCTCGTAATCCACGAATCATCAGATTCAGGACGATATTTCCATCGAACCAAGTAACGTTAACAACCACCATCTCTAGTAGAGATGATCTGATCATCCAATACTCTATCAATGTGATCTGTTGTTTGGGACCATGTAAGTGAGGATAGTGGTAGAGAACTCTAAAAAAAAGTGGAACTGATCCAAAATCTAGGTGGTAAGTCAATAACATACTCATTTGGTCTAATTCTCTGCAAAATTCTAAATGGTCATGCACTGTGAGCATGTAATTTCTTAACGGATCTTAGAGGAAATCGTTACAGTCTAATCCGGACTATAACATAATCACCAATTTGGAATTCAAAACAAAAATTGTGTTTATCAGTAGAAGACTTATATTGAGCATTATTAAATTCAATTTTTTTGCTGATTTCTTTATACAAATCATGAACATATTTGGCAAATGCAGATGCAGAGACCCTAGAATGTTGAGAAATGGAAATGAGATCTATAAGCATCCTAGGTTTGAAACCATACACGGCCTAAAATGGACTCATGCCTATAGACCTATTAACTGGACAATTATATCCAAATTTGGCCCTAGATAATATGATATCACAATTCCTGATTTTTTTTCCATCCAAACAATACAGAAGATTTTTTTTAAACTCCTATTAACCACCTCAGTAAAATTCAATCGATAATGCGACAGATTGGGTAAGGTTGCTCCTGAGACAAGATCAATAGTGTGTTAGATGTAACGCATCAGAGGTAAACAGTTCGGGAGATCCTCATGAAAAATATCCTTACACTCTTCAAGGATGGGGATTGTTTCAGTTGGGACTTGCTCTTGGGATTGAGAGTCCTCCTTGACTTTCCTAGCAACCAAGGTTAACGTAATCATTTTTGCAATCTCGTCTTCCATTTCTTTAGGACCTATAAGGACAAGCCATTTCTTCTTGTCGGAGATTCCACTCTTTTCAATATTTAGATTAAGCTTTGGTTGCACGGGATTAAGCCTAATCTTCTGACCCTTATACATGAATGTACAAGAGTTTGAACGTCTATAGAGGTCTAAATCAAATAGCTAAGGTCTTCCTAATATGATATGTCCCACATCCATCTTAACAACGCACAATATCTTGTCCTTGTAAATAGCAAACTCTACAGGAACAAGACATCTTTCCTTTAACGCCTATGTTACCTGGACTCGAGTACCGGTGTCGAATACGGATAGATATCCAAGAGGCGATCCCTTCAAAGATAAAGAACATACGGACTCGGCTAAAAATGATCCAAATTTTAGGTACGAGTACGAGGATATAGACATGTCTATCGGGTCGGGCCGAACCAACCATGTACGAGCTCGGCCCAAAAAATTGGCACATGTACAGGCCCGGCCCCTTTAATCGTAGGCCCAGGTTGGCCCGGTCAAGTATATTAAGACGTATTGGGTCACATATATCGGCCCATATGATAGGTCCAGTCCGACCCGAAGCCCAAGCACGACATGGTCCGACCCGACCTACCCAAACATATGAGAAGAATAAGACCCGACCGAAGAGATAATAAACTAAAATTCAAGCTAAATTAATTAACTAGTAGGTTCTGATTTCAAAATCTTGTAATAGCGGTTTTCAACCATTTAGGCTAACCCGACGCATATAATGATTTCTATGCGGGTGATGAAAAACCTAGTAGTTTTTGAATTCAAAACCCCACTTTGACCCGAATGGAAGCTGTCAACCATTCAGGCCAATTCTACCGTGCCATGGATCATGTGCCAGGTTGGGCTCAAATTTTCACCCTTAGGTAGTGGATGAGGCTGAGAGGCCCAGCCTAGGCCCAGTCCACCCAAATTTCGGGTCGAGCCAGGCCCGGTCCACTTTACAGCTCTACGGGGATATGACTAAAATAAAAACATTTGAACATGATTTCATAAAAAAGACAACATATAGTTAAATTTGTATAATTTTATAAAAAGACAGCATGTAATTAAATTTTCATAGCTTCATAAAAGATATGTAATTAAATTTACAATGTTTCATTAAAAGACAGCTTCTAATTAAATTTGCATAATTTCATAAAAAACAGTTGTAATTAAATTTGCATGATGTCATATATTTAAGTTTATAATCAAATTTGTATAGTTTCATAAAAAGACACATGTAATTAAATTTACAAGGTTTCATAAAAAAACTTGTAATTGTAAACTATTAGTGAACTTTACTGAACTAGTTGAACAAGTCCCTAAGGGACCATCCATTTAGCTCCCCTACTACTTTACTACTAGTCTATCGTATTGAAATAAATTATCTACTTCACTACTAGTCTCTCGGTTGACACCATGAAGAATATGATTGTCACCATGAAGTATCGGATACGGATCCAATATCCATACTCATGTCCTATCGGGTCGACACGGATACTTCTTCTTAAAGTGGAGTCTGAATAACAGAGCTTAACGCTGATGGATGACCCATCTACCCATCTAACCTTTTATGAATTAGGGTGAGGTTGAGTCTTAAGACCAATCTTGGCTACTATGTTAGATGCAATAGCATTGATTCAACTCCAACTGTCGAAAATTATCTTACATGATTGATTACCAATTCTGATAAAGGTGTGAAAAATGGAGGTACGAAGCCAATCGTCAGTCTCTATAGCTTGTGACAAGACACATTGAACAATACTAAGTCTAGGGTCTTCACGACTCCAATTACATTCCCAAATGTCGAAAAACTCCTAATGAGACCCATATATCCATCGTCTTCAGGACGACCATATTTGCACTCTCCTAGAAATGGTTCATGTTCTACTACGTTGATATTCTGGTCTTTGTCAGGTTGATCATCTACGAGGGAGGGTCTAAGTCGGACATTGTATGTTATATTAAGCGTGAGATGAGGCGAGGCGATGAAGCTAGCGCGGCGCTTAAGCGTCGTCTAAGCGCTTAGTTATCGCTTCACCAATTTTTACCTACCTACATATAAAATAATCTATATACACATAAATTTTAATATATTTTTCTTACAATCCTATTAGTATATGCATGAATAACAATACCAATTATCAATCAAGCAAAGACAATATATAAATACTATAATCAAAATACAAAGTCATCAAAATAGTCATCAAAATACCATGGTCAAGTGATTTTTTCGTTTTTTAAAGCTTGGTGCTTTTTTCCCCACCAAGCAGTAGGCGGGGTGCTGTTAAGCGTCATCTAAGCGCGCCTAAGCGCATGTCCATTTTTTTGGGAGAGATTTTCCTAAGCGAGGCGTCCAGGTCTCCAAAACCGCTTAAGCGTCGCTTAAGTGAAGCGCTTTTTAAAACATAAACCATAACTATGGTACCTATAACATTTAGTACGAGGATTGATCTTGGGAGCCTCCCCAAGCAAACCTTTTTTCGTTAGGGTTTCTGGACGACGACGGTACACTAGGGTTGGGTTTGGACTGATTAAACCTAGGGTTAGACTCATTGGATCTGTTAGAAGTGGTCCATGAATCACATTGCATATTGAAAGAGGATATTTGAAATCGGTCAAGATCCTTAACCAATTGATAAGCATGCTCTAATGAAGTCACCTCACGCAGAAATAAATCACGTTGCAAGTCATCTTGAATCCAGACCTAAACCTAGAAAGAGTCATCCCAACCTCTTGTGTCACTTCATATCGAATTAAATATTCGTTGAATTTGGAGATGTATTTTGTGACAGGACGATTGTCTTGGATCAATTTCTGCTATTGATCCAAGAGCCTTTGTCGGTAGGAAGTTGGCAAGTATTTTTCTTTCAACTTCTCTTTCATCTCATCACATATAAGAATGGGTTCTTGCCTCCTTTGTACCAACAATCGCTCAACACTGCCAATGCAACTTAGCTTGTCCAAATAGCTTCATTATGGCAAAACAGACTTTCCTAGCCTTAGACTTATCATACCACCGAAAATAGTGGTCCATGTATGTCATCCAGTCGATAAAAACTTTTGGGTTCAGTTGGCCGTTAAAAGTAGGCGCTTCTATTTCACGATTCTCATTATTCTCTCGTCTCCTAAATCCTGATGAGGTCTCAAGGGTGGCCTATAGTCATGATGTCTGATGGGGTCATTCCGACGGTGATCAAAGTTCCTAGGTTTGTCCCTATCCAGATGATCTTAGAGTTGTCTAAAAGTCTAGATGTCCAACTGGGTCATCCCAACGATGATCTAAACCCCTATATGTCTCTATCCATCTCTCGATGGTCATTGTGATAGGAACCCTCATCTAACAGGTCCGAAGTTCTACAATGTTCACGTTCGAGTCTTTCAATTATGTTTCTAGTATCTTCATTAGATATTCTTAACACATTGACATCTTTTTCCATGTTAATTAGATGGTTTAGGATATCTTATAACATTTGTTCTTATTCAGGAGCCATTTCAGAAGTGGTTGGTATAGTCTACCGCTATAGGTGATCATGAAATGTGATATGGGTCCTAAAAGATACTATATATGTTTTTAATGCATAAATTAAAAGAGTCTAATGCAAACATAAATCTGAACCATGCTATGATACCAAAATTGATGCGGAATGAATGCGGAATTTAAAATTCAACAATTAAATTGAATTAAAGCAAGTTTCACTTAACTATTTGTTAATTAACAGATGATTCCTAGGTTGCCAAAATTAACGATTATATAAAGCAAGAGATCACAAGCTATCTTGCAAACCTTAGATTTTGTAGAAAATTGAATCAAATGTTACAACCTAAATCATGCTAGTTCTTTATTTAATACGTAGGTTGATGACAAGTTCCACTTTTATGTTTTTAGAGATGCAATTATCTTAATTACTCGAATTAAAATGGAGAAGGAGACTAGAATCAGAATGTCGAATGGTTACCGGGAGGAAGGGAGGATTATGTTGCGCTTCTGCTGCTTCTAACTGTTGCTGCTTGTGCTGGTGCTTTTGCACAGCCGTCCGGAGGAGAGTGGCAAGGGAGGTCGGGAATAAGAGAGGGGTAGAAGAGAAGGAACTATTTGGCTATCGCAGCCAGGAGGAAAGTTGAAGTCATCAAAAGTAAAATTTTCATTTCATTCATCCATCCCTTCTCCAATGACCGAGAGGGTTAAATAGATTATACAAGGCCAATAAACTTCCTAAACAATAGGTAAACAACCACCACTCAACAACCAAACAACTCTCCCTAAAGACTAGGTAAAATAAAATAAAAAACTGAATTCAAAATTCAAACGCTAAACAATAATGATGTCCTCATCAGTGTATCTTACATTTTTTTCTAAATGCATCAGTCAACACATTCTTAGATCTACAAAATGCAATATAACTGTGATTTGAGTATATAAATATTTATAGAGCAAAAAAATTGTGGCTTTATAAAGCAACTTAAGTACATACCTAAAGACTAGCTCCCACTATTATACATATAATTAAAAAGGAATTTGACGAGTTGACGTTGCATTAAATTTCCCGTATGGTCAAGGGCTGGGCTTATTGAAGTAGTGTCCCTGACTAAAAAGTAAAAAAATCACATCAAAAGGCTTACTCAAAATATAATAGATAATAGAAGTATATCCTATGAGAATCAAGACTATACAAATAAATAGATAAGTTTCACAGATAACCCTACAGAGCATACCAAACAACTCATTATTGCTCAAAGATCGACTCCCTGCTACTATGAACTGGCTTCAACATATTGTAATAACCAAAAGTTAGCATGAGTTTGAAGTTAATGCATCTAACAACCGCTAACCAAGTGTCTTTGATAATAGTTTAACTGATGTTAAGCATGAAACTCAAGAAGCCAACTTTTGTCCAGTCAAATACTGAAGAGTTTTTCTTTTTTTGTTTTTTGAACTATCAGTCAGTAGAAGGCATCGTTGAGTTTCATCTCTCATAATTTGATGCACGACAAGAACCATAAGGAAATAGGACTATAGCAGATTATAACTTTTATTTGGTAATGTCATCTAATGAAGACTAGCTTCACATTAGTTTAACATCGAATGTTCAAGTCTCTAGCCTAAGATTACAAAAATGGTTGGTTCCATCTAGATAAGTTCAATAGAGCGATAGAATGAATTTTCACCATAATAGGTAAGAAGAAATGTACAAGAAACACCATAAACTCCATTTTAACCACTATGAACCATTAGATTTGATTTCCTTCTAATATTATTTCAGTTAATATGAAACAAAGGAATGGTGTCCAACTATATGCAGTAGTGACAATGAGATATATACTGCACAGTTGAATACTTGCAGTAGGTTGTTGCTCCGCACTTTATGTATAATATAAGTGAGACGAGAGGACTTATCTTTCTTTAGGATGGCTGCAATTACTAGTGATATACAGTTATGACCTCCCACATATTGATGAGATCTTGTTTGTGGTCATTATGTGATGTACATACCTAACTAATTGGAATCACAACACAAGATGCGCTAAGAACAGCAGAGTAATATACCTTGCGGTGGGACTTTGACACTCGCATAGCTAATAATGCTTGATCTGTGTCAATACTGCTATGAAGGATGTGCACTTCAAAAATCAAACTAAGGGGCCTCAAAAGTAGCCACTGCTGCTCAAGGGAGAAGTAAGTTGGAAGGAAAACTAAGACACTCTTCTTGATATCGGGTTCATTTTCATGTATGTGCCAGATCAACTTATGTATGAGAGCATGCAGTTCAGGTTTCATATCAGCATCGGCAGCAGGACTCATCCCAGAACAGTACTTGGATGACAATGATTCAGAATTTGTTGATTCTATCCCAAGAATCCCTGCAACCTGAAAAAATGGCAAGATGCTTGACACAAATCACTCTCGTGGCAGATTATACAGATTTTAGACTACAAGCAGTGGTTCCAAACTACCAGAGATAATAATGGGTGTAACCTATTGGAGAATATACGAGAAGCAATCATGTGAACCAAATGTTAATGGAATAATAATGACTTAAACTTGACTTAGGTGAAAAAATGAACTATATCTCAATGGGCAAAAAATAATGAACCTAAACACTCCTCTTAAAACTAAGCAGGTAGGCCAATTATATGTGGTTTTATGTTATTAAAACACAAAATAAACTATCGAAGCCCTATGGAAATATTGACCATCGATCTTTGTGTAAGTGTATGTATGTAACCCCCACTTTCAAGTTAATTAGTCTTTGACAAATAATTATTACTAAATATAACTAGTAGATAAATTCTCTAGGAGTTTAATTAAGAATTTAAATTAGATGACATCATCGCTTACCTCGTCATGACATCATCGCTTGTATCATCGCTTACATCACCCTTCTCTACACACTTTCCTATGACCTCACTCATGACCTCACCTTCCCTATGACTTCACCAATGACCTCACCTCCCCTATGACTTCACCCAGGCAACCACCCCTCACATGCCTCCATCCATTCATCTTCTTACACCTCACACCCCACATGCCCTCACACAATCCCTTCCTTACATGACACCACTCCCCACACCCCTCCCTCCTTCCTCCATCTCTCTCATGAAACCAACCCCTCTCACATGACCTCCAACCCTTCCCCTCTCTCCTTTTCTATATACCATATACTACTTTTCCACACCATCCTATTATACAACTCAATCCTAAACCCTTGAGAAAGTGCTAGCAAGGATTAAGGAATCTTCCTACAAGGAATATTGTCACAAATTCTGACTTGTACCACCGGCTCTGGACTGCAGGCAAGTACTTCATAATTATGAATTTACCTTTACATGATAAATGCTATTATTCCTTCTTACCAGTTGTCTTGACACTATGATATTGTGCACATGGATGGGTTATCTCGGTTCATGATTGAGTTAAATATGTGTTGTGACATAGTGACCATCCGAGTTTTGATACATGAGCCCGAGTTGTGATATGAGTTATCGTGTCATGATTCGTTGAGTCTTCGTGTTGTGATTCGAGACTATTCGTATCCGCGACATGTGTTTATCTGTATCATGGTTCATGATTATCCGTTCTTCGTGAGTAGTGACTATCTATTTGTGGTTTTGACTCATGTTCCATATTTGTGATTACTGGTCTTCCATGAGTTTATGAGAGAGAGTCGGGTGGGAGAATACAGTAGTAACATGTGGTAAAACCCCATTTTTTCTATTCGATTCGATATTCTATTTGATTCGATAGATAGCAGTCGTACACCTCACGTACGACGTGACGGATTAGCCTAGCCCCCACATGTCAAATTTTGTATTCTAAGTCACAGGATATTATCAGTTATCAGATCATGTAATACATGTACTAGTTCATTTGATTATATGTTGCTAGTTCCTCTTATTATCTGTTTTTATTATCTGTTTTCATATTGTCATTTCACCTTATTACTTGCTTACATTGTTGCAATTCCATATTTTTTAGTTCCATACTTCTACTTGCCTCTATTGTTTCCTTTACATGAGTTCATTACTTGTACAGTTTCTATCATGATAGATTTATACATGCATTGTGTATTTTCATGGTTGTAATAGTACTTGCTCCGCTCCTGACTGGATAAGTTGACAATATTAGGAATGCTTTTCCATGCACTCTCGGACTTCTGAACGAGGATATAGTTGAGACCGCTCCTGCACCTTGGACTTCTATGGGAGAATTAGATTTAGTATTTCCTAGTTCAGTACCTTTCATTGGATTCTTTCCATTAGATGGTTGACCGAATTTGTCCCCGGAACTTATTGGTTGTATAATGATTTAGATCATAGTTAGTGACTTGGATAATTTTTGAGATATCATATTTAGATTTGTTTCTTCCTTTAGTTGTTGTGATTCAGTACTTATTGCATATTAGTTAGACTTGTATTGATCTTGAGGTCTAGACAGCGTTCTACCGCCGATGCTGCGGCGTGTAACGCCCCGCTCCAAACGGTTACTTATGGAACACTAAGCTGCTTCGACTCGGTTGAGAATCGAGTCTCGGGGAAACTTTACCGCCAGATAAACACGGACGAAGTGCAATGAACCCTTCGAATTGATCGAACGGCTTCTATTGAAATAAGTCCAAGAGTTTTCGTTGGTTGCTTTGCTTCTTGGTTTTGTGTTGCTTTGGGTTTTGAGTTGCTTTCGATGACTTGATTTTCATGATTTCGCTTTCTCGCTTGCGCTTTCTTTTCGAATCGTAAGGGAAAGAGATTGAAGTATGCTAACCAGGTATTGTTGCATTTTCAGGACGCATAACCAAAGAGTGAACGTCGCTTAAGGCTTCCCCATCCTCTCGTTCGATTCATTCGGTGAGTGGCTTAGGCCCTTCGATGAATCTTTCAGTTCACATGCCTAAATGAAAGAATCTCTAGTTCACTAAATGTTGCCTCACTAAAAAGATAAGTTAAAGGAATGAACTGCATGCGAATATACATAGAAGTTTCTGCTTTACTTCAATTGAATGTTGTCCCTTACTTGTTGCATCACTATATCATGCATTGAGCCTTCATGGTTAGTGTTTGTGTCAAGTGTAAAAAAAGAAGAAGATGGGTCTAGTAGTTCGCCCTAACGTCCGGTCCTACGGGATCTTGGGGGGTGTGGCTATTAGATTGTTATATGCTTGCTAATGTTGTGCATCCTAAGAGTTGGTTTATAAATGTTTGCTTGCCATGCATGGGTCTCGGACAACTTGTGCACAAGGTATAATAGTCTCTCGATCGGTTTCTGGGGCACTGGGAACCGGTCGGTCCGGAAGGGATTTGTGAGGACACCCTGACGTCCGGTCCTACGGGATCTTGAAGGGTGTTGTTGTCCAATAATGGGGAAACTCATGGACCGTCATATAGATAGGGCGCATGCTAGGTTTACCTTTTTGTATACCTATCATTTGTGACACCAGAAGATTGATACATAAGTTTATGCATATATGCATATTGTGCCTAACTTGTGTGTCTGCTGCAGGGATAACCGTTCGGCCGTGGGTAAGAATTATCATATGCATATGCCATATATCGTCTATGTTTCCTTGCATGAATTGTTAAAAAAGAAACTAGACAACCAGAAAGATCACCTAATAATGCTAGCTTCATATGCTTACTTAGTGTGGATTTCTAAGGTGAGTTTGGCCACGGTCGCTCACCAGTACATGTGGCAGTACTGACCCACGTTTGTGGGCATATATATTCAGGTGCTGGAAGCGAGAGTTTGGCAAGCTTCCTGAATCTGAATCAGAGTGTGCGCACCCTTCCTTAGGACTGCGTTCGTGCTGCTTCCTCCGATGCTTACCTTTCCAGTGGGCTACTGCCTCTTCTGCTAGATGTTTTGCTGTTTTGGTCCTACTACAAGGACATTATGTAATGGACGTTGTGGCTAATTTTGGGAATGTAAAAAGAGTTGTAAACCTTCTAAGGCATATTTTGTAACTCAGCCAAGCAAGCTCTTGTAATCCAATCTTCAAGTATTCAATGAAAGAAAGTATTTTGTGTGCTAACAAATGTGTTCAACTTTGGTTCTCTGCATTTATTCTGTGCCTATATATGTATATTTTCGTCTCTCTTGTGTCTTGTGCAGGTACGTTGCCTGGTGCAAGCGCAACTTAGGCTTGCACGGCATCGCGCCCAAGCGAGGACGAATGGTTCCGTAGGGACCAAGCGAGGACGATCGACCCTAAGGGACTGGAGCGCGACACGGCGTAGGCTGGACGTACCCACGTACTCGTGCCCCGATCATCCGGATGCGGGTCGTGACAATGTATCTCTACATATATGTACTACATTTTGGAATAATGCAATGCACTTGCTATTCATCCGTTCAGGACTCATTGTAATGTTAGCATAAATTTCTGCTCAATAGATCCTAGATACAAAATCATGGATTTTCAGATACAGAGAGACGGTGAATTTGTGTATATAAGGTATGATATATGCAATATTTTCTTCAACATATGCAATAAGCTCCACAATATTTTTGGTTTCAAATTCAAAAGACTACATGAGAGCAAGGTTGAATCAAGGAGATATTAATAGTTTGTAGGAGATATTTATATTCAGAAGGGTGCTCAAACTAACTTCAGAAGTCAAAGCAGCAGCTCACTACGTACTAATTTTAGAAGTGTTTATGAAAATATTAATGTCAAAACTCAAAAGCTCTTCTAAATCAGATAAGGTGGCAGACACGCTTTGACTCTAGTGCTTAGTAAACAGACTTTAGGCAAATAAAAGGAAGAGAGAGGGGGGGGTGGAGTGGAGTTAACTCCCGCCAATAATTGGAAGGAATAATCCGCTTCCCCGTGGGATCGAACCCACCCAGCCAGGATGTGTTATGTCTCCACCTGCTAGCCACTAGAGGCATTAATTTGTCATATGGATGATATTATCAATTTGTTTAAACTCGAGATTCATAGGAATACAAGTGTAAAATGGCAAAAGCACATGGATGTGGCATTCTCGTTATATTTGGTGATAGATATATTTGACAGAAGTATAAATTTGGTGGGGAATACTTAAGAAATTCTAGATTTAAAGATCATAGAATGTACATGAAATATACAATGGTTTGGGTGTGGATTTATGCAAAACATTAGCTTTAACTACTTAAATAACAACAATACTCCAATATGAGGTATTGTAAGGTATGGATTCTACAATTTTTCTATGTAAAAAACACTATGATGGCACTTCGGTCATTTGCCTAGGTTGAAATGGGATCCTTTGGGTTGAGGGAAAGAGTTATTTGCAGAAAACAAATGTTTAGTGCACAAAAGCATTACTCTAAAAATTTACTGCTAAAGTGTGTCCTAGTGCCACAAGCCTCCCACGAGCCTGCTGCCAATGTATAGTTGGCAAAGTATAGAAATAGATTTAAGTATCATTGAGTTGCATGAAATAAATACTTTTACAGGTAAAGGATACATCTATAAGTATATAAAAATATTTCAACTCTAAATCTATTTTCTCCTATGTTGCACAACATGAAGATAATGTCATTATCGATTTGTGTCCGTACCCATATCAGTATCCATACTTGTGCAATATAGGTAAATATTTTGTAGGAATCTGAAAATGTATGTATCCCGTATATGTATCGTGTTCTTATCAGTTTCCATGTCCAAATTTGTGCAACATAGATTTTCTATCAAAATGGAAACAATAGATAGGGACAGAGAAAAGGATAATGTGGTTAATAATGGAAACAATAGATAAACAGCAACAAGTGCATCAATTAGAAGAAACAGCAACAAGCTATTGTAGTGGTTAAGCTTCAATAGATATGCTTTGCTTTTAGAGACCAGAACTGATCCAATTAACTTAAAGCCTAAAATGGTCTGATTGCAACCCCATCCAGCCAAGAGCCTATAATCCTAGAGCCCAAGAGAAAAGTTTAACTTGGACAAGATAAGAAACAACATGATTTTAACCCAAGCTAAATACCTCTTGTCAACGGAAAAAAATTAACAAAAGCCTTTCAATTGTAAAATATGATCACCTTTAGCAAACCTGTCCCATAATAAAATTGGGAGCACTTTCGCGGGGGGGGGGGGGGGGGGGGGGGGGGGGGGGGGGGGGGGAACAGTGTTTCGCCGAAGAAACTTCTTCAGTGCTGAAAGGATACTTAATATATCTATTAGATAAGCCACAATAGGTAAACTAATGATTAATGTTTCCAGAAAAACTGCTAATCACAATATATATATATATATATATATATATATAATCTGAAAACGTCTGGAACCAAGCATTGATATCCTACGATCTATATCTATACTTGCTACTTCGAACTTAACCATATTATGTGCATGCACAATACCAATTACGATTCTCAATGATAACCTATTCAAATGATACTCTTCTTAAGGTTACATTTGTATTTTGCAAAACCATATTGGAGCTTAATCAAGGTTAAGCACAGATGGAAAACATATTAACCAAGACTAAACAAAGAATCAAGTAGGAAAAAACAAAATGAAATTAGCTACCTGTTCAAGATACGTAACTTTTCGCTGGAAGACACTGTGTTGTGGGGCACTTGGAATTGCAATCACTTCAACTCTTTCACCCCTGCCAAGATCTTTAAAGAAATCCCTATATCTTGCAAAATCAGCTGTAGCAGACATCAATACCACCCTAAGGTGAAAATCAATGTTATCAGTCCCAACATATAGCTCAACAAGACCAGTTGATACACTTAACGATCAATGTATCGATAATGTAAACTGAAGCAAAGATAGCAGGACAAGCTGATACAGAGTAATAGTAGTTTCAACAATCTTAATCAACTATTAGCAGGGAAAGGAAAGCAGTCAAGAAGAAAACTAGTTTCATACCTTATGTCTTTCTTTTTCATCATAAATTGCTTCACACATGCAAGAACAAGATCAGATTCTACAGAGCGTTCATGTACTTCATCAAGAATAATAACCTTGTATTTTAGTGCAGCAACACCCTTGTCCCGCATTTGCTCCAACAAGACACCCGCAGTTTTGAAGACAATTTTGGATCTGTCATAGTATTAGCAAGCTTCAGGAGTTTGATGCCAATTTCAGACAAAAGCTACATAGGTATCATTGATGAGCCAGGATGAATAGGTGGAAATACAAATATCACACAAGACGGACAAGTCAAAGACGAAGGAAACATGCCATAGAATTATTTAGAACATGAAGAAAGTATGAATGAAGAAAGTATGATTTTAGGGGACAAAGGAGATGGTGAAGAAAGTATTAGAATTGTTTATGTTACATTCATGGAAGCTTTCAATAATATCAAGTAGAAAGAAACATCTTTGTCTTTCAAACTTCAATTTGAAGACGTTGAAAAAGACGTGATTTAACATGCAATGTATTCTCCTTGTAAAGTAAGAGTGAGCTGAATCAAGAAAATCTAGACAAATCTACTGTCTAGGGTAGAAACCAATCAGCAGGGGAGAAAATAGAAGTCAGACACTAGATTGATAGAATACACAAAAGACCTGGTTGATGTCATATCTGAGACATTGGAATGACCAATATGATAGCCGATCTCGCCGCCCACCTCACAATTGCGAGCTTTAGCTACCGTTCTCGCTATGGCTACAGCGGCAAATCTTCTAGGTTGTGTACATAATATGGGTTGCATATTTTCTTCCAGAAGAAACAATGGGACTTGAGAACTCTTCCCTTTCACAAATAAAAGAGAATTCATGTCAAACGGAAATTATAGTTAGGAACTCATCATATATGTGATCTAAAATAACAAATTTCATAGACAATCATAAGTTTTGCAACTGAAAGAAGTATTTTAAAGTAGCAAAGATGGTATATAAATTGAAGGTATGATATGTGCAACATTTTCTTCAACCTGTGCAGTAAGTTCCACAATATAAATGGTTTCAAATTCAAAAGACTACATGAGAGCAAGGTGGAATCAAGGAGGTTCATGGAGCTTATATTTATTTTGAAGCCATTTCAAAAAGGTTGAGATAGTCAGGGCCTCACGGTAGTGATGTGTGGTTGTGCGCTGATCAACTTCTCCCTGGTGCAAATTATTGATTACAGAAAGAAAAGAAAAAAAAGATGGCGAAAGTATGATGTCAACCGCAATGCAATCACGTAAAACAGGAAAAAAAAAAAACAGCTGATCAGGAGGATAAACCTTGATAATGCCTTATGCCTTACAGGCATCAGTTCGGGTTTTAGGATGATATATTGTCTCACAAACAAAAATGTAATTTATCCTTCCTTTAATTGACTTGCATGATGAAAATAAATTTACCATTGACACGACGGGAAAGTTCTGCGGAAATTCATTGGAGAAGCATCAGATTCGATCCTTTACATTGCACTAGTTACAACTTCATTCGTTGTTGTACCACCAACTCATATCTCATCCCAACCCAATATATGTCCTAGAAGTGACCATCATTATTAAAGTGAAAACCTGGAATGGCAATGGAAGAGACATGGCACTTAGAATCAAGCATTTTCAGGGGCTTAGGTCCTCACTGACAAAATACATATGCATGGGTTCCTTTTCACACCAAATTGATAATGTTCAGTACATCAGTTCAAACCTTCTCGGCATCAAGTGTCTAAGTCAAACTCAAGCTCAACTTGCTCTTAAGATCAAGTACAGCCTTTTGGCCTTCTTATTGACAAGTGAACACCTTTACTTTTTCACCAAGGAGAGCAGAACATCCAAGTATGGCCTTGGACCAAGGGAAACCCATGACTTTCTTATGCTTTAGCACTAGCAGCATGCTTCGAGATTCTAAAATTACTAGTAAGATCTTCAACCATCAAATAAGACAGTCCTACAAGCCACCTTATTCTTTAGAGTAGGTTCCTGGAATAATAACTCATCTTCCTTTAAGCTAAAATTCATGTTCCAAACTATTATCATCTTTAGGGGGCACCAACTGTTTTAATGGTTCTCCTCACTTATTTTGCGTACTTTACATTTACCACTCAACTTTTGTAATCTTGCTTGGTTCAATTGACACCTTAAGCAACAGTTGATTTTCTTGAGACTGTTCTGAGCTGTGATTCTTGTTCTCTGTCTATGGTTCAGCAAATTCTTAACTTCTCATATAGATACTCCATTCTATAACATTCTGCTAAATTGTTTAGAAGCCCTCCTCAGCTTTAGTAATGTATAAAAACCCACTTCAAACTCCAAAACACAAATAAAATAACAACAAAGCCTTATCCCACAATTTTGGGGCGGCTACATGAAACCTTATCTTCCATTCAGCTCCGTTGGGATCATCTATCACATTAACAGAAAGCCATAACCTTTAAAATTATCTTGGGTCTACTCCTAGCTCTATCACCATCTTTAACTAAGATGCTATGACTCCAAAACTGTGCATATGTTTGGTATCCAATGATTTTCTCTCATCTTATCCTTAATCTGCACCACCTCTAACTTTCTAGAATGCATTCCCCATTTTATATTTTAATGAACTTTCACTCTTTCATCTGAACATTCTCATTTCAGCTGCTCTCTTGTTTTGAATGTATCTTGGTTGTCCAACATTCAGATTCACATAGCATGACTAGTCTTATTGTTTTCCTTTCAATTTCAAGGGTATTCTACCATCACAAAGTACTCCTGGTGCTTCAACACTCCAACAATGCCACCTTAATCCCATAAACAACATTCTTCCTGATCTTAGTGAATGATGAATCCTAAATTACAAAAACAATCAGTCTTAGGTATCTCTTGATAATCAATATAGATCCCCAATTTCATATACTTTGTTTTTATCCTACTAATTTTAAAACATTTATATTCTACTGCTTTTGCATTTCAATTCTATATTATAACCCTTATCTAGTCTCATCAAATAACCCAATATCATTACTAGCCTATGTTGTCATGGGCGAAGCCTAGGCGGCTTAGGCGTCCAGGTCAGGGGGAGCTCCCCTCGACCCGCGGAGAAAATGTTTGTGGCAGTCGACGGGCGCCTAGAGGCAACCCGGAGAATTTCAGAGGCGCGTCTAGACGGTCAGTTGGTCATTATCAACTCTTAGTTCAAACAAAATTTAATTGTATATATATTAAGCCATGTGACACTTTTTAATCGGTCTAGAGACAATAAATTACTGTTGAATATCACATATATCAACTAATATATTGCTTATGCATGTTCGTATGTAGAATTGAATAATAAAGGAAGCAATGATGAAGATTAGAATAATGGATACTTTCAAGCTATTGTTCCTTCTCTTTCTAGTTAATATTGTGAAATTCTCTTTTTCACCGAAATTATTATGTAATTTAACTATTTTTAAGTTGTTTCTAACAAATTGTTTTAGTAAATAAACAATCCTTCACTAAAATAAAATAAAATTCTGGAAAAAAACTGGGCGGAGCGCCTAGGCGAGCCGGGTGGCTTGTCACCTCGCCTCGCCTAGCGCCCAGTACAACATAGTTACTAGCACAAAGAGATCAAGCTTTTATAAAGTAGTCGTCTAGGCACCACGTATATCTTGGCGCCTAGGTAACAAATATTTAGGTGGATTGTTCATAAGGGGTCCACCTATCTACACGAGGCGAACTCCATGAGCGCCTCAAGCCGCCTAATTCCACCTTGGCAGCCTTATTCAGTCTCAAGTGAAGTCACCCATGTATTACCAGAACGATAAAAAAAAAACTCCCGATCCCTAGGACAACCACATGAAATAAAATTGGAAAAATGAAGAAATGTCGTTAATTTTGACTTATGTCAGGTTGTAACTCGCATCAGGTTGTCGCAAGTTTGGTGACAATATAAAAAAGTTGTCTCACATCGGACAGAAAGTAGGAGGATGAAGTATAAATATATGAAATAGGTCTTTTGGACTTAATAAGGATGTTCTCTTTTAAGTCATAAGAGCCAAATTCTATATCATACATTCAATATCATACCTCATGGGTTAACCTTGGCTCGAGTCTTACCGCGTTCCCAACAAAGTGGTATTAGAGCACAAAGTTACAAGTCGGGCTCGATTGAGCACTCCAGTCTCTTCAATACAAATTATGTTAACACATGCATGATACGTATAATCATAATAAACTTGACTCCTAAGATGGAATTGTCGCCCAAGTTGGCTCCTAAGATGGAGCATCTACATAAGGTGGTCTGAGTTAGGGACCCAAGATTGGAGGGATTATACATATTCACTCCTATGATGGAGCATCTCAATAAGGTGGCCTTGGCATGGAACCTAAGGGCCTATTTAGAAGAGATGGAAACTAAGAAACTTAGTTTCCATTAGTTTCTAGAAACCTAAGGAAATTAAGTTTCCAATTAGAAATGGTGTTTATTTGATAGAAACTAAAGGATATAAACTTGTAATAAATAACATGATATCAATAAAAAATAATTAACATGGAGTGTTAAGTAACAGGTGTTTAGTTCCAAAATGTAAATAATAATAATAATATGTGTTATGATTGCTTTTAATGAGTTTTCATGACTTTCTAACTATTTGGATAAAAACTAGAATGAGTAGTTTCCAATTGGTGGTGGGTCCAAGTTTCCTAACTTATTTTCTACCTAGGAAGCACAGAAACTCCAAAAATGTGCCATGTCACACCGCTCACATATTGCACACTCCAAGAACACATAGAACACTCCATCGACACTCCAAAACACCCTATAACACACCAAAATAGGTGGCATAACCAAGTCGTCGTATCCTTATTGTGTCGTATTTGTATCTGTGCAACATAAATTTCTACCTATCAAACCACCACCAAAATGGAAAGTGGTCATAGTTTCACTAGTTTTCTTAGTTTCCTTTCTACTTCCCATTTGCCGGAACGGCTCCCCTAAGGTTAGAGGGACAATACGGATTGACTTCCAAGGTGGCCTAGCCCATAAAGTCACTCAAGATGGAGAGCACGAAGTGTGGTTGGCACCCAGTAGAGGTCTAGTTTGATAGAAGTGTAGATCTAACTCTGTATGTGAATGGATCGAGCTAAGAATATGTTGAATCTCCTAGTTGCACAAACTTATCCCGATACAGGCTAATGCGGAGATTGTTGGATTATATCTCGTATCCGGTTGAGTACTCAAGATTCACAAGTTAGGTGATGATATAAAAAGGTAATTGTATAGAAAGTTTCATTCTGAATGGGATAGAAAGTGGGAGGACGAAGTATAGATATATGGGATTGGTCCCGGACATAATAAGGGATTTCATTTTAAGTCATATAGGCAAGCCCAATATCATACGTCATGAACTCCCAGTTCGAGTCTCCCCATGTTCCCGATTGTACTCCACCACCACCCCCACCCCCACCCCCCCCCCCCCCCCCCCCCCCCACCCCCGAAATCGACTCCTCTTTTCATTTCTTATGTCCCAATTTCCAACAACAATTCAACTTCTATGTATTAATATTACTGATATCATTGAAACAACACCAGAAATCACATTAATAAACAATGCCCATAAGAAGTACAAATAAAATATTAGGACCCCACACCGCCACACCACAACACAGTCTCAATTATAAACTACATGTTTTTGTTAACTATTGCACACCCTACAATTGTAGTCTTGAGGCCCCCACCTCAACACCTCAAGGCCCCGCCTAGACCTTCTAGAGCTTTGTCCCCTCCTAGGTTGTCAACTCACGATAAGTTTCGTGTATCGATTTGCTTACGTATTATATCATACATCATACCGTGTATCGTGTGATACAGTAGCTCTAGGAGTTTAGGTTTATAGTTTATACTCCTAAATCAATATAGGAACATGATTTAATATAAAATTTTCGTAAAAAATTTGTTTGTTTCATGGCCTATCTAGTTCCAGAATCAAGATTCTTAAATATGCATTACATAAAATACTAACAACATAGTTCACCTCGCATCACCTTATAGCAAGCTTGTTAACCACCACCAAAGGGGTTGTCTAGTGGTAATACTAGTAAGGGAGATGAGTGGGCGTGGGTTCGAATCCCACCCCGTATAATAATTTAGTGGGAGAAGGTCTTGGTGTTAGTAGCCCAAGACAGGGACGGTTATTAATGAGTCGCCTTGTCTCCAAAAAGAAACTTGTTAACAAGCTTGAAAGAGTAGGACTTAATGTTGACCGTTTAAGTAGGCTAACCTCAAGAGAACTTGTTTCTCTTCTTAAATCTGAAATACGTAAAATATAAATCCATATCAAGCATATTACTTTGGACATGCGGCATGGAACAGTGTTATCGATCATCTGGAGTAAACATAGGATGTTGTACTTACCCATTTAATTAAACCATCATTGATTGGGCATAATTTCTTACCTATACTACAATCTGAAACTCATTAATATGGTATCTCATATTCAACAAACCAATATTGCAAGTTCTATGGCCAAATTTGGGCATTCAAGGGGAAAAATTATGATCCAACATTTTCAAGTCTGTATGGAATTGTTTAAAATCAGACTTCAGTAATTTTTGAGTTATTATAACTCTCTTAATTTGTAAATGTAATTTTGGCAAGCCTCTTCTATTAAAAAAAAAAAATAAGGGAGGGGGGGGTGGAGGGGAGTATATTGGCAAACCTCTTCTCTAGACAATGGAATAACATAAGAGGGAAGGTTGCATTGTAAAATTTTCTATATAACATCTCCTATATGGTATTTATCCATGAGGAATACTAAAAAAATTGAGCATCAAGTAAGAATTGCAGTAAAGGATCATTGGTAAAATGTATAGCTTGTCAACACACGTAAGGTTCAAAGAAATTGAACCATAGAAACCATGCAGAATGCAGATGATTCCATTAAACATGTTAATCAACAATTTTTTCACATACAAGATAAGAAGAGCATTCTATGGAGATCTTCTCTGCTTTGTTGCTAAGCAGACCCTTTAAGCCATGTGTCTTGCATCAATCAAAATCACCCTCTCATTATGCTTATTTTTTTTTACAAGGTAGTTACACTCGGTTTGGTAGGAAGAAGAAGTGAGAGGAAAGAAAATGGAGGAAGGAAAATGAGAGAGAATGATGCATTTTCTCTTGTTTAGTATGGAAAGAAAAAGTGGAGGGTTACTTTTCCCTCTTAACCAAAGAATTCAATCTCTCCAAAAGTGGAAGGAAAAGTAGAGGCTTGTGTGATATATTACCTAATTTACAATTATACCACATACGAATTATATTATTTAAAAAGTCGTTTATTGAAATCAAATTGTAAATGAGTGCTATTAGTTGAGGATATAATTGATAAAGTCGATATTTTTTAGTGTTTTAAAAATTGGCCTAGGTGGCCGCCTAGGCGCTAGGTGGCCAGCCGCCGCACCAAAAACTCCATGTTCGACGGTCCTATGGGCTTGCTCGGCCATGTTCGACGCATAGGCAGGCATGTTCAGTCATGTGCGGCTGTTCGGTTTTTGTTTTTTGTTTTTTTTGTTATTTTTTTATGCTTAGTTGTATTGTGGATGTTATTTAGGTTTTAATATTGGATTTGGATTTTGGAACATTAAATTTTTAATTTTCAAATTTTTCAAATTTCAAATTTTAAAAAAAATTATGAATTGTATTATGGATTTAGGAAGTTAGAACATGTTTGGATTTCAAATTTATATTATGGATTTCAAATTTCAAAAAAAAAAATGTTCTGACGTCTAGGCGGCCCTCCGCCGCACCGAATCCGCCTAGCGAATTTTAGAACACTAATATTTTTTTACCTTCCTTCCTTCCATTTTTTCTTCCATATCAAACAAGGGAAATTGCATCTCTTCCATTTATCAAACACAAAGGAAAGGGTATTTCATTTTCATATGGATGGATAGTCTACCTCTACTCTTTTTCCTGCCTCCCACTTCTCTATCATTCCTACCAAACTGTGCCTTAAGAACTATACTGAAGTGATCAATGTATTATATAATTCTGAATATTGGGGAATTCTAAATGTCTTGGTTGAAAGTGAAGTCCCAACAATGTAGATTGCATTAGTGTGAATAATCATCATATACATATTATGAAGTAAGGTAGTTCAACACCTGATTTCTGTGATCGTCAAGGAAAAAATGTTTCGTATGCTGTACTACATGTACTGACTGTTGCTACATATGCTTTAGTAATACAAGTATTGATCATTATCTGGATCCACTAAACTTCTAAATTTGGATCTAGATTTTCAAGATGTGTAGCCAAATCTAGTCCTAAGATGCCCTTGTATGCCCATGTCTAGTAACTTCAATTAATCACGGATAAGCAAAGAATCAGGTTGGATAACACCCAGTTCATCTTCAACCCTGCTTTTACGATTCAGGTCCTTGCATGTTCCTTCAGGGAAGCTACTTTACTGTGCCTAGCACCTTAAGAATGTTTTTTCTGAAGTTTAAACATTTATTGTCCTCATGGCATGAGTTGCATTGCTAGTATGTGTTGTGTGCGCATCCCAGTCTTCCTTGGAGACTTCCTCAATATAAGAACATATGGTCAACCAGAAACCAATGGTGTGCTGTCCAAAATGGCGATCCATGCAGCTACCATGATCTCCATGTTCTAAAATGTTGTGGAACGAAAATCATGGGCTTTAGAGATTTCTAATCTAGTTGCAGTCTTAACCTTTTCTTCATCATTTTTGTTTAAGATAGAGTTGTAAAACACATTCCAAAACTTATCTAGTGCTTTAAAATCTTCAGGCATCTTTCTCAAATTACTATCACCTAATACAAAATTTTGCATTTCCGTATTGGGCGTGGCCTCCCCTTTGAAATATTTTTTCATCATTGGTTGTTGTGGTGTGGTATTTTAAATTCTCTAACAAGTAAACATTGGATTTCCTTGCGGTACGATAGTGACACATATGAGATTCGATCCTTACCATATGAGATTTGATTCTGACCCATATTAGATTCTATCCTTTCTATATGAGATTTGATTCCGACCCATATTAGATTCGATTCATATCTCATGTATATATACTCCTATTTAGAGGTACAGATAAAGCTATACGAATAGGACACGTATTTTGGCATGTCAGTGTGTACATTGGAGTGCCTATCGTGTCCAGTGCATGTCCGACGCGATGTGACACGGACTCTGTATCAGTTTTTGAGTGTCCATATTTCCTGGTTTCTAACCCAAGGATCATGTTGTCTCATTTATTATATTGATCGACGAGCATTAAAACGGAATTGACTTTCAATCCATGGATCAGAAATCCCAAACTGCATTGTTTTTTTTAATCCACGGACATCTTAGAACATGTAGGTCATTATACATAATCTATGTTATATTAAGCGTGAGGCGAGGCGACTAGGTCGTTGCCTCGCTTAATAGCGCGCTTAAGCGGCGCTTAGTTGGCACCTCAATTTTTTTTCTCATACATGTAAAATATTCTATATACACATAAATTTCAATATTTTTTCATACAATCCTACTAGTATATGCATGAATAACAATACAAATCATCAATCAAGCAAAGTAACAATATAAATACTAGAATCAAAATGCAAACTACAAGTCACACAATGCATACATACTACATAGTCATCAAAATACCATCAAACATAAAAGTTAAGTCTCTAAAGTTCCTATTTAAAGTTTTTCAACTATCCAATTATGTAAATAACAAAAGCTTAGGCTCAGTTTATAAAAAATATCAAAAAAATATCAAAAATATCAAAAAATCAAAACAAAAAAGAAATCGTTAAACGAGGTGTCTAAGGCAAGACGAGGCGCTACCAAGCAACATTTAAGCACGCTTAAGCGCTGATTTTTGTCTAAGACAGAAAAATCGTTAAACGAGACGCCCAAATACCAAATCTCGCCACTTAAGCACGCTTTTCACAACATAGTACATAATATTGATCAACATCTCAATAAACCATTGATTTTTTATGGATATGTGCAGTTTTTGGATTGTAGTCATGTCCACACCTGACTACCTCCTCTATATACATTTGTAAAATAAAAGCACACCCACCAGGTTATTCCACATTCATCCACGTGAAGAAACCAATTAATTGTGAGTATTGATATTTTCCATAAATGTGTCTACTTGCTTTATGCATGAACATAGAACAACCTAACAAATCAAGAACACATTTTTAATTTATGATTAGCCATCAAAAGGGAGAAAAGAAGAACATTAATCCTCATTGCCTCGTCCACCCCGTCATAATAATCTAACCGTTTTCCTTTCCGATTATAATGGGGTCAGTTATGGTGAATGAGAAAGGTCCTCTAAAGAATTTACAGTTTTTATGACCGAATGTCGACGTGACATCAACCGTTTATATTGGTGTCAAATCTCTGACCAAGGTAATTATAGACAATAAATGACCTCGTCATAAAACAAAGGGTTGTTGACAATTAGCAGGTTAGTAGACCTACCTCTTTGGTCATGCAAGCTCACGTCTTTGCTCATGCAACCAAGGGACGCAAATAACCCTTGGAAATATGATTCCTAACTAAATTGATATTTTTTTGGGGAATTTTTATTGTTTTTAATAAAACATGGACTATCTTTAAGTTGAATCTAGTGATTCCAAACGCACTTAAATAGTTTCACCAGTTTTACTCAAAAGGCTAATCGTAGTGATGATAGTTTGCCACCTTTTGATGCTTTATTCATGAAGACCTTTTAATGCAGGGAGCTACTGATTAGCCAATATTAACAAGTAAAATTGCAGCCAATAAATCCCATTGATGCATATTCGGGGAAGTTGCAACAGTTGAAGTCGTAGCTTCTCATTAAAGCTGCAAAAAACCTCGATCAAATCATACAAGCTGCAACAATCAAGCCTTTTGATACATACTTTTACAAGATAACGATGAACACCAAACTTAATATAACTGTAGAAATTGGAATAAATGGTTAACTTTTATTGATGAGAAGCATATATATATAGGAGAGGGAAACCCCTCTCTCTGTTACTCTACCCGATGTGAGACTAAAATCCATTACTAATATAATACTTAACACTCTCCCTCAAGCTGGAGCATAGATGTCAATCATACCCAGCTTGTTACACAAATATTGCATCCGATGACCCAAAAGAGATTTTGTGAAGACATCGACTATCTGATCACCGGTCCTCACGTGATGAAATTTTATCATCCCATTTTTATACTCATCACGAACGAAGTGGACATCAATTTCAATGTGCTTCGTCCTTTCATGAAATACAGGATTTGTAGCAATATGGATAGCAGATTGGTTATCACATCACATATTTGCTGCTTTTGATTATGCTTCTTCTCCCAGCTCTTGCAGAAGATGTTGCAGATATAACACTTCTGCCGTGCCATGAACAATGGCTCGATATTCTGCTTCCGAACTTGACCGTGCTATCACTCTACTTCTTGCTCTTCCGCGATACCAAGTTTCCACCAATAAATACCTAGTAAGCAGATGTAGACCGTCTATTTGTCAAGCTTGCACCCCAATCAGCATCGGTAAAGCACTCAACATGAGTATGTCCATGATTCTCCATCTGAATTTATTTTCCTGGATTCTGGACTAAATAAAGCAAAATTATGTGGGCTGCCTGTCAGTGTGGAACTCGTGGAGAAGCCATAAATCTACTTGCAACGCTTACGGCGAAGAAAATGTTCGAGCGAGTCATGACCGCCAAGTAGTTGAGTTTTCTTTCCAACCACTCGACGATACTGATCCGGATTGGTCATCAGGACCCCCTCGTCTAGGAGTAACTTTGCCCCTGGATCCATGGACGAGGTTGCTCCCTTGGCTTACATCAGCCATGCATCATTTAGTATGTCCAACACATACTTCTTTCGAGACATTACAATGTCCCGCTTACCCCGTGTGACTTTAATGCCCAAGAAGTAGGTCAGCGATCCCATATCCTTGGTCTGAAATTGTTCTCCCAGAAACTTCTTCAGTCATGTAATACCCTTGTTGTCGTCTCCCGTGATAACAATGTCGTCAACATAGACACCAAGTAGTATCCTTCCAGCTGATGTTTGTCGGTAGAATACTAAATGGTCCTTCTTTGATTGACACATGCCAAATTAACATGTGTAAATCGACCAAACCACGCACGAGGTGATTGTTTGAGACCGTAGAGTATCTTCCGCAGATAACACACTTTACCCTCTCTTGCAACAAAACCAGGAGGTTGCACCACATACACTTCTTCAATATCCTCGTGAAAAAATACATTCTTGATATCCAGCTGAAGCAATGGCCAGTCATAGCGAACAGCTAAGGCCAAGAGTACATGCACCGATGTCATCCCGGTAACTGGAGAGGTCTCAAAATAATCCTCACCATAGGTCTGGAAATAGCCTTTAGCTACCAGATGAGCCTTTAGGCAATCAAGAGTGACATGGTTTCACCTTGATCGTGAACACCCATTTGCAACCAACTGCCTGTTTACCAGTAGGTAAATCTACCAAGTCCCAAGTATGGTTCTCCCAAAGTGCTTTTATTTACGGGATAAATCTACCTACGAGCCTAGTAGCACGTCCTCTGCAGAATTAGAAATCTGAATACCATCAATAGTAGCTATCAAGGACTGAGTGTGGCTCGCAAGCCCTTTATAGTTTTCAACAAACAAAGGATGATTACGACAGGCACGACGAGGTCGAGCCGGTGGAACAGGCAGAGGCGAATCAGTGGAGCTAGAGGAGGAGGATGGCTCTGTGACCGTAGGCGAAGGCACCATCTGCGACACTCGTTCGAGCGACGGTGGTGCTGACTGAACCGATGTCTGCGGACCGTCGGACCGGAATACTGGCTCGGTGGGGGAGGGCACCCTTACGGAGGGCTATTGTGTTTGAACAGGAAATAACAAGATATCCTCTTCTGGGTAAACTTGGAGTACTAGACCTATAGTTTGCGGAAGTGGAGGAAACTCTGTTTCAACGAAGGTAACACCGAGAAAAAAAATACTTCTTCAAGATAGAGAAAAATCACCGATACCCTTTCTGATCCTTAGGATACCCAAGAAAAACACATTGGATTGCCTTAGGATCGAATTTAGGAAGAGTCGGTCGGGTATCCCGAACATAACACAAGCAACCAAAAAATTTGAGCGGTAGAGAAAACGGTTCTCGTTCGGGATATAAACGAGAAATGGGAGTAGCACCATTGAATACGGATGATGGCATGCGATTAATAAGATAACATGTCGTAAGTACCGCATCCGACCAAAATCTTTTGGGAGTACGTGCATGAAACATAAGAGCACGTGTTGTTTCCAAGATAAAAGCACGCGTTGTTTCCAAGAGATGGCGATTCTTTCGTCAGCCACATCATTCTGTTGTGGTGTGTAAGGACAGAAAGTTTGGTGAATAATATCATTTCGAGACATGTGCGAGTTGAACTCACGACCATTGTCACTTCGAAGACATTTAACAGGAACACCAAATTGTGTTTTGATCTCCGCATAAAAATTGCATCAAATTTCAAATAGTTCGGAGCAATTTTTCATCAGATAGACAAACGTGACACGTGAGTAGTCATCAACAAAGGTAACAAAGTACTTAAAACCCATCATCGATTCAACCTGACATGGTCTCTATATATCATAATGCACCAACTCGAAAGGAGCTGATACCGATTTATTTTGACTTACCGGATAGGGAACCCGGTGATGTTTAGCTAACCGACACGATTCACAGTGAAAAGAGGCAAAAATATCTAAAGATGGGTACATTTTCTGGAGAGCTTGGATAGATAGATGACCTAGCTGACAGTGTAGCTCGAAGGATCGAGATTCATGCTAGCACAGGCAACAGAAGAAGATGCATCAAACAGATACAAGTCTCCGGCCACATGCCCCCTACCGACAGTCTTTCCAATCTTTAGGTCCTGAAAAACACAACCATCAGAAAAAAATGCTACCGAACAATGCATGTCACAAGTAAGTCGACTAATCGAAAGTAAACTGAATGGGTTTCCAAGTGTAATTGAGTGACAGTCCTGAAAAAAGATGCGCACTTCCTCTGGCACGGACTGTCAGGAAACCACTATTGGCAACAGTAATATCAGACATACGATCCACCGATACATAATCGTGTATCATACATATGTCGCCTGTCAAGTGGGCAGATGCACCAAGTCAATTATCCATTGCTTTGACTTTATCACACACGTCGCTGAGTACCCGGCTGTGAACATAGAAGTCGAAGCTTCACCATGACGTTGAGTTTGGAAGTCAATAAACTATGAGTATGTCTCTGCATTCATATGCACGGAACGCCCACCTTCATCAGGAGCATCGGATGTAACATTAGAGGCAGGAGCTTTAGGACACTACCATTGGAAATGGCCTTGCAGACCACAGTTTAAGCATGTGCGCGGTCTCCCTCCATCACGACCGCCATTGCCTCGTTCACCATCTCAACCAGCATTCCGGCCACCACGACGTCCTCCACGACTACCACGGAATCCAACACGAGCTGCACCAAGAGCAGTTCGACCAGCAGAGCATCATTCGGAGTAGTCTCAACGACCTTCACAGTCCGTAGGACACGATAGTGAGCTTCCATCAGAGACGGAACATCAGATCCAACAATGATCTGAGAGCGAACTGAGTCCGCATCAGGACGGAGAGGCAAGATATGCCATGACATGAAGTTGCTCACGTTGAGCCCTCGCTTCATTAATATTCGTTGTGAGAGGTAATATGCGGTTGACCTCATCAGTCATAGCTTTAAAGGCCCGAAAGTGGTCCTTATGAGATTTCTCCCTTATTTGTTCGGTATACCCCCAACGACCGAGTCATAAACACGAGACAATCGCGTTTTCCATCAAACTCCGGCGCCAGGACCTCCCATAATTCCTTTACGAAATCTGTATTCCGAACAATATCTTCCACTGATGGTTTCATCGAATTCATCAACTGTGTAAATAGTCGACTGTCATCTCTCTCATTGCTCAAATGTGGGATCAAGCTCTGCTGGGGGATTGTCAGTCAGATATTTGGACAACCGCATTCCCCTAAGTGTCTTCTCAAACTTCTTTCGCCATGTCGAGTAGCCCTCTGGTCCATTCAACCGTCGATCGACAAGTCGAATCGAGGAGATCGTCATGCCAATGCTCGTTGGTCCCGCCATTGCGTTTTCGACACTAGTGTCTGTAGCACTGCTATTCACGTCAGTGCCTGTCATCATTCAGTAATCTGGATTCGACTGCCGGTATGATCTTTCCAACTTGATAATCACATCAACTCTGTCAATGCGCTAGAAACGTGGCAAGCACTGGCATGCGCATAGGAAGCAGAGAGTGAATATGGATCACACACGTCAGGACAGAGAGGCAACCCAGGTTACTCTATGTAAGATCCCGATGTGAAGATCAAGTAAGAAAAGAAACAAAGATTCACGCAAAACAAACCACTTGTCTGCTTTTTATTAGATTCCTGAAGCCGATGACAGTCAGAGCTTCCGGCAAACAAACCATTGTTTACTCTCTGAGGATCCTTTTTTTTCTTTTTTTCAGATATTGAGAATCAGAGCTTCCGACAAACAAACTATTGTTTACCCTCTGAGAATCTCAAATCCTTTTTTTAAGGAAAATGACGGTTAGGGTTTGGGGTAGGTGGTGGCTGGGTTAGGGTTAGGGTTTATGGACATGTTAGGGTTAGGGTTTGGGATAGGTGACGGTTAGGGGGGGAGGCAGCAGGTAGGAAGGGGGATCCTGGAGGGCAGCGGGGCAGGTGGGGGGGCCGTGGGGCAGGGGGTCGAAGGGGGGGCAGAGGGGCGAGGGAGGCGGGGCAGGGGGTGAGGGAGGCAGGGGGTGCTGGAGCGGGCAGGGGGGGCCCGAGGGAGGCGGAAGGGGATGGGGGCTGATCTAGGGAAAGGTTATTTTTTGTGGAGAAGAGGGGGAGTGGATGGGTTATGGCTCTGATACCATGTAGAAATTGGAATAAATTGTTAACTTTTATTGATGAGAAGACTGCATATATATAGGATAGGCTAACCCCTCTCTCTATTACTCTACCCGATGTGGGAATAAAACTCATTACTAATATAATACTTGACAATAACCATTGGTTTGGTCAAGGAAGTTGAATGTCATAAGCACGTTTTGATTCTAAATAAGACACCAGTCAAAACAGTTCTATTTTGTGACTTCACCCTTCCTATGAGTATCGGGCACTTCCAGAGAATTTTGCAAGGTTCACAGTATCGGAATCGGACCCTTCCTATGAGTATCATGATCGACATTATCGACGGTTTCAGATCAGAGTATCGAAATTTTTGGTATTGGAAAACAAATAATTATTAATAAATTATTAAACTTTAGAAGAAAAAAATTAAATATTTAAGCATAATTTTAAGTATTTTCTGTTTTATTTCTTAGTAATTTTGGAATTAAATGAAATAGTAGTCACCCATAAAAAAAAATTTCGTTTACATACTTTTACACCCTTACTAACTGGTCTTTTTCGTCCAATTTGTTTGCCGAATTGACATGGAAAAAAAAACCGATGACGGTATCGGTCAATATATCGGTATCAGTTGGTATCGGATCGGGACATACCAAATCGTATGAGTATTGGTCGTATCGGATCGGTTTCAGTCGATACTGCAAACTATGAAATTTCGGTGGTTTTGAATAGGTAGGTATCAGTAGTTTCAACAGTTTTGGTATTGGTACAGTTTTGGTATTTAGTATCTATCTGCCGAACTGCAAACTTTGATCACAATACCTTCCGACCTTTCCATATATTCACATTGATACCATGTATTATTTTTATGTCCACTTGACGACCATGAGCTTTAGTAGTTGCACTATTCTACCCTTCTTATTCAACGCCATATTTAATGGTAGACTTGGGCCTGGTTTAGGATTCCTGCAGCTTTTCACAGAGCAGAGCATAAGCAGCTTTTGAAAGCAGCCACCTACCCCCCGAAGTGAACTAGCTTGTTGTACCAAACAGCTTTTGGGAGTGCTTTTAAGCAATCCCAGAAACGGCTTAATGGTCACATGCAGACCATAAGGAAAGATATGCTTACATCTGTGTCCTTCCTCCATTGTCACCACGTGCAAACAGTACTAGAAAGTATAAACGATCGCAGAATCATAAACCCTAGGAAATCGAAGTAAAACCCTAAAAAAAAGTACCAAAATCAGCATAATCCAAGAAGAAAATATACCGCATCCGGTCTCGCCGACGATGAGAGTGACTCGATTCTCCTGGATCTTCTCCACGATCCTCTCCCGCAGCGCCATAACTGGAAGAGGAGGGCGGGGAGCAGGAGAAGAAGCATGAGAGGACTCGGACACCGACACGGACACGACGGAAGAAGCATCGTCGACTTCCTTCTCCATTTTTTTCAGGGGTATAGTGGGAAGAGTATAGAGAGAGAAGAATTCGCGATCAGTTTGGTCGTTTTCTCTCTCCTGTACTTCTTTCTTTTGTTGCTGCTTCTCTCTCCCACGATGAGCACTAAAGTATCGTTCCCGCTTTCACTTTCTAGGAAGCGGTGCAGTGACTCGCAGAGAAGTTTATGCTTACGGTTCGCCGCCTGGCTGCACAATACAATTTCCAGATTTTTCTGATTTGTAATGGAACGGAGATGGATGAATTACATGCCATAACAATTTTATTTTTTATTATTTTTTATCTAACTTATCATTAAATTGGTACCAATATCATCATTCCAAGTAACTATAATATTAACTATAAAATTAAGACTAATTTTCTAAATATCTACAATTATAAAGCAGCTTCAAAAGTGCTCAAATAATTATAAAAAAAAATTAAAAAAAAATAGTTTTTAGTCGTAATTACAAATTAGTCTAAATAAGCCATCACAATTAAAAAATAAAGAAAAAAAATTCTAACTAATAACTTAACTACCTACAAATCGCATGCAACGCAGCATGCGCAAAGTCTCGTGCGTATCGCCGGGTATCTAAAAAAAAAAATAATAACTCATATTATCTAACTACCTACAAATATATCTATAACAAATTTTAATTAAAATATAAGCATATCTATAACAAATCCTAATTAAAATATAAACATATATAAAATAAATCTTAATAATATTTAAAATGTTTTCAACAATATCCGAAAAAGAAATATTTTAAGTGCAACGCACGTGAATTTACTAATATCTTATACTATCGTGTATTTTTACTATTATTATATATTTATACTAATATATAATTTAAATAGCATGGGTATTAATATATTTTTTGTATACACTACCAAATTAAGTCAAATAAGCGATGAATTTAGCGATGTATTGACTCTGTCGCATTATAGTTAGTCGCTAAATCAGAAAACGCGCTAATCGTTCCACTCACGACGTACTTAGCGATGTTTATAATGTCGCTAATCCCAGGTTAGCGTTGCGACATCTTAGAACACGCGTCGCTAATTTAGCGACTTTTTCTTAGTCGTTGTTTGTTGTCAAAACAATAACTCTTAGGTTATGTTTGGATTGAGGGTTAAGAGAGTTAAGTGAGAAAAAGTTAAGTGGAAAAAAAAAAAGCCATGCTTGGTTTGAGGGTGGAGGTTTAAGAGGGAGAGTAATAGAGAATTAAGTGGGGGTTTGTTTAACCCTCTTTTGTCCATTTTTTTAACCCCCCAAATCGGAAGGTTAACGAGGGGGAAGTGAGGGATTTTGTTTAAAAAGTAATAAATACATCACATTTAACTCTTTCCTCCACTCAAAACCTACAATCCAAGCAAGGGTTATTAAACACACCCCACTTAACTCTCCCTCAAATCCAAGCAAGATTATATACTGTTGGTTTTGGTTTTGTTCTCTTGCAAAAGTTCAATTCCCCTTTCTTTCTTTAGTCCCACATCGGATGCACCAAAGCCCTCTTGTGTACATATATTACTTTCTCTCCTTTGCTCTATCAAGTTGTTGTGTGGGGAACCCCTTGGGCCACACATGCGCGCCGCCGCCGCCGCCCGGCCCGGCTCGGTTCAGTTCGGTTCGGCGCGCGTAACGGGTGCGGGCGCCGAATGCCGATCCGATTTCCTCTTCGGGTTCGGGCTGGGACCCTAAAATTCTTTTTGCTCCTTTTTCTTTCTTTCATTTATTTTTTCTTAACGTTGGAATTAATTTCTGAACGTTACAATTGTTTGAACGTTACAATTTTTTATGTCCAGATTCATTCGTTTAATTCTCATGTGTAACGGCTGAATTAATCGTAAATTAATTCTGACCGTTACACAACAGTATTATATATTCGACTGTGTTTCATTGTAATCTATTTCAGAAAAATTTCTTTACGAAAAACCTCTGTCAACATTATGTTCGTTCTTCATCGTCTCCAAGCTCTGGGCAGAGCTAAGTTCTAGTCGTTCTCTCCAAGTCGTGTGCGGCAACGAGATACCGGTAGTGCGGGGGTTTTACCACTAGGAGCTTCGGGAACGTCTGCACAGAGATCCCGAATAAACTCTTAGGGCAGTGCTTCGTGCACGACTTCCCCAGAGGCCGGTAACATCTGTTTAATTTTATTTTGTATTCTAAATTTTTCAGAAAAAGAAGACATCAAATACTAACATTCTAAGAGTTTATTCTTATCATTCTGCAAATTAAAACATGGTTGGAAATATGTGCTTATAAATTTAGAATCTGTACATGTTTCTTAGCATGATTATACCTTCAAATTTTCAGATAGTTTCGACTATCAGACCATGTACAATCTTTGTAGTTTTGTGTTTGATCGGTCGCAATATAGTATTCTAAAACCAGTCTAGATTAATAGTCTGTTTCGGTACAAAGTAAAATTACTGCGATCAACTTTCTTTGCCAATACCAATAATCTTACCACATGGCATGTATGTGAACCATGCTGGCTATTATTGAATTTTTTTTTTACACGATCCAAACATCACTACAAGAGTTCCTATACCAAGTCTATCATTTTTTTTTTGTTATCCATGGGAGGAGACACTTCCTTAGTTATCATGATAAAAGATGATGAACCACTTTAAGTTTTGCATGTGACCTATTCATGATACAAGAGGTGTATATATTTGCCTAGAGCAAGCAACTGGTCTTATCTTGTTTCTTCCATCCGACTTCGTCTTAATTTGGAAGATCTCAAGAATTCAAACAATTAATTTGTTCTGTTCTATTTTTTTTTCTTTCCAAGAAAATATATCATATTTGGGTAATTTTTATTTGTGTTATAGATAGTCTAGTGGAGCAATATTGTAAAACATATCTATATTGGTGCATATCATTCTGAAGCAGAATTATTTTGCGGTTGTATTTGCTCTTGTTTGAACATATCTAGGAAAATACATTGTAAATGACCAGCTTTTAAGTACGAACTTTGTTTTGTTCTCGTGGATAACATCAATTTTGCAAGTATCTTTCACTTTGATCAGAATAATTCTTTGTGATTATATTGAAACACTAAATTTATTCTTTGTGTTAAGGCTCAAATAAGATGCAGTGTATTCCAGACAATACTTATTACGAAAAAAAAATTTGATAACTTATTCTACACAGAAAAGTAAAGTATACGAGGAATATATACTGTGATTTTTTTTTTCCTGTTGCAATGGAGAGGATAATCACCTTCATAGTTTTATTCATATACATCATGGTTTATCTATTTCTTCTACTATTCTTAATTTTTCAATATTGTCTCCTTAAAACAAATGGTCTTTAAGGATTGCGGTCATATTTTCAAATCAGACGAGTTCTATGCAAAATATGTACCATAATGTATTGAGTGAATGCATCTTTATCAGAGAAATAACTGGTTCCATATAAATTCTAGCAAATAGTGATTTATTGTTTTGAAACTTCACGAGACAAAATGATGTTCTACCATAAGATATACAATGCAACCCTTTAAGGTTACGGGCCCACTCCTATTTCTTTCATATTTTTTTTATTTTCTGTTGTGATGGTCTTTAAGATATCTAGATCTTTTCTTCTCCGCATCTATATAATGTTTAAGTCATGTTGGTAAAATATTGTGTGACAAAACCAACATCATTCCTGCAATTTTATTTTTGTAGAAATATGTTGTTGGATGTTTCCAACTGTGCATGTTCTATGTTGCTATTATATGTTCACTCAACGCATGTATATTAAATGATAGTTGTTGCTTCAGAAATTATATTTAAATACAACAGACATCTATCACAGTCTAATATACTTATTAGTTGTGTATGTTGAGGAGATCCCTGTAATTGAATTTTCTATAACATTAGTGGCATGCATTGTCAGGAGAAGAAGTCAGCATTCAATGATATCATGTGATAATCATCTTTTAAATTAGATATCATAATGTTAACAAAGATTGTTTATTAGTGTTTGCATTTCATATATTGTTGAATTATTTTTACTATTAAAAGTCATGTTTAAATTATTTTGTTGTACTAGAATGAACAAGTTGTGAACCTTTTCAAATTATATTTCTTATTACAAGTTATATTTCTTGCAAACTAACTTCCTCCTTATTCTTTTGTCCCTCTTTTGTTAGCTCTTGAATGATCATTTATTTTTATTTATTAGCTATTTATTTTGCTAATCGTATTCTCCTTTATGGCTGGTAATGGCCATACTTATTAGCCCCTTAAATTCTAATTATGCCTATGGTTGGTTGGTATGTTTGGGTTAATTATGGACAGTCATTGGGTTTTAATAATTGTCCATTTAACTAGTGAAAACAAGGACACTGTGTGCATTTTCTTCCCTTTCATGGTCTTATTCATATGTGTTAAATAATGTGAATATAGTATGATATGCTAAAAGTTGATTATCATGCTGACATCAAGGGATCATGTATATATGCTCGCCAAAATTTGTCACCGCCTAATAAATCTTATATTTTATTTTATATCACTTGCTTGCAATAAATAAAATAATTCAAATGATTGATGGTAGACTATATAAAGTTTGTAACCATGATCTACATAAATTGACACATCATAGATCAGACGTTTATGTGTTCTGATGCACCTGGACCAATTGTGTTTATACAACTACTTATCTTGATATGGAAACACTCACTTTGGTGACTACTACATCTTTACAGTTTAGACACAAAGCTCTATATATCTGATTTAGACTTTTGATATTGTTAAATCGACATAATATGCATCCACAATTTTTGGGTGCATTACATCTACAATACTCAGTTATTAGTTCAAATCATACTATGCTGGATTTGAGTGTCGACAATTTTTTTTTAACTTAATCCGGACCCTCTCCCATAGAATCTTTAGAGATATTTTAGGAAAGGAGCAACATGCTAGCAGTGATGATAATACAAATTTATTTATTTTGTACTCCCTTATTCTTAACATGATCTTTGTAATATTCTCTCTTTAAGTCAGAAAGATCAGAGATTGTGACAAGTTAGAAAATGAGCAAACATACTATGGGTGAAGGTAAGTAATACACAAGTTCTTCGCTTTATTATTCTAAACTTGATGTCTGCAAATTCTTTTTCCAAATTCTTGGATACTAATGGATGTTTAGCAAGAATAATGGAACTATTTAAAATTATGTACAAAATGACATATTCTCTGGAGTGCTTACTAAGCCGAAATCAAGAAGTATAAAATTTCTTCGATCATATGAAAATATATCTTTTATAATTTTTCAACATGCATATTCTATTCTTTTTTTTTCCAGTTTAGTTGGACAAATATATATTATTGATTCTTCGTTTCTAAATATAGATTATGGTGATGTTGAATGATATACTATTATTTTCCTAATTGGTTTGCATGTTTGAACCTTAAATGACTATTTTGTCACAATAGTAAAAAAAAAATTAGTCAGATAAAGAAATCAATATTGTTCTGTCACAATATTTTGATTATGATAGACACACATTGGTTCAAAATAAGTGACATTACTATTCTGTTTGATACATTCAAATAATTAGATTAAAGGAAATAGTTTAGTGATATTGCAAATCCCTTTAAATCTAAGTTTTTAAAGTAGAGATTAGTTTGGGTACAAGCCGAAAGGGTCCTTCTGTCAAAAAGGGTGTAAAGAGGCCTAAGCGATACGATACTTAAGTATCTTCGGACCACCGCTAGCTGGGAACCGGCCTCTACAGCTAACCCAAGTTGGTCAAAACTTGATAACTAAAGTTTTGTTAAGGTTGATTAGCAAAAGTCATTATTATCATGCATGGTTATCTAGACTGTCATATTTGTAAACATGATTGGTAAAGATGAATCATCTAATGCCAAGCATAGAAAATTTATTGGTTATTTCATCAAGAGGTGGTATAGCCATATGTGTTTTTGGCACACTATCTTGGGACTGATATTAGCAATTGATGGAATCACATATATTAAATGATTCTGATGACATAAAGTCTGATTTAGGAATAACTTAAACATCTGGTTTAGTCAAACCAACCCTTAAATTTTTTTTTTTTGTGACTATAATTGGTTTCACAAAGTTTTAAGTGCTTTATCTGGGTCATTATATTAATTATTCTTTGAATATAAAAATACTAAAGAACCATGTCATGCGTTGGAAGGAGTATGAGGGTTCACATGTGGAACAACTTAGATACTCATAAGATGATATGTCTATATGACAAACTATCATAGCTAGAAGTATCATATACTTTAAAATAATATATTTAAACATAGCCTGTGTTGGAGCTAAATGGCTCATAATCTTATTATGCATATACAAATATTTGTACCTGTCAGCTTTTATAAATTGTGATAATCAATCTGATACAAAACTACTAAAGCATGATTCTGTGAATGCTAAGATGAACAGGCACCTGCAGCTGCGCTTCAAGTCAATCAAAAGCCTACTAGGCAAATATGTGGTTCTTGACTATATAAAGTCAGAAAAGAACCTTGCAGATCACTTGACGAAGGGTCTGTCTAGGACTTTGATCCTAGAATCATCGAGGGGGATGGGGTTAAGCCCATAAGTTAGTCACCAGCAGTGGCAACCCAACCGAGTCTGACTGGAGATCCCAAGAAGCCGGTTCAATGGGTAGAAACAAGCTGAACTTAGGTGACTTAATGGAACACTGACTCGAGATTAAAGTCTCATTAAAATAAGCCTAAGCGGCTGTACATGTGTACAATGACTCCCCATCCCTATGGTGACAGTGTTCCTGTGTGATATGGTTAGGATGAGTTTAAAACTCTTAATAGGTCCAAGCTGTAATGCTGGGTTGATTCATATCACCAACCATTAAGGACTTACCTATATGAGAGGTCGTGAAGGCCGCGACTATGGGACAGGGCGATCCCAGACAACTCTCATGAATGTGGAAAGTGCGCATGGCCATTTAAAAGCGCCACCCGATAGACCAAGGACCTCTAGCGTATTATGTGTGCTATTTTTTTAAATCTGGTTCAAGAAGTCTGATTCAAGGCATAGTCCATCAAGCACTTCTTCAGATTAAGGCAATAGTCACTACGTGAGATTCAAGGCTGTAGTCCATCTCATCTATGCATAGTATTTTACTGCCCAGATGCTCTCTCTCTATTTACTTCACTCTTATCTCTGTTTCGGAACTTGACCTTTTGGGGGGGGATTGTTGGTTTTGGTTTTGTTCTCTTGCAAAAGTTCAATTCCCCTTTCTTTCTTTAGTCCCACATCGGATGCACCAAAGCCCTCTTGTGTACATATATTACTTTCTCTCCTTTGCTCTATCAAGTTGTTGTGTGGGGAACCCCTTGGGCCACACATGCGCGCCGCCGCCGCCGCCCGGCCCGGCTCGGTTCAGTTCGGTTCGGCGCGCGTAACGGGTGCGGGCGCCGAATGCCGATCCGATTTCCTCTTCGGGTTCGGGCTGGGACCCTAAAATTCTTTTTGCTCCTTTTTCTTTCTTTCATTTATTTTTTCTTAACGTTGGAATTAATTTCTGAACGTTACAATTGTTTGAACGTTACAATTTTTCATGTCCAGATTCATTCGTTTAATTCTCATGTGTAACGGCTGAATTAATCGTAAATTAATTCTGACCGTTACACAACAGTATTATATATTCGACTGTGTTTCATTGTAATCTATTTCAGAAAAATTTCTTTACGAAAAACCTCTGTCAACATTATGTTCGTTCTTCATCGTCTCCAAGCTCTGGGCAGAGCTAAGTTCTAGTCGTTCTCTCCAAGTCGTGTGCGGCAACGAGATACCGGTAGTGCGGGGGTTTTACCACTAGGAGCTTCGGGAACGTCTGCACAGAGATCCCGAATAAACTCTTAGGGCAGTGCTTCGTGCACGACTTCCCCAGAGGCCGGTAACATCTGTTTAATTTTATTTTGTATTCTAAATTTTTCAGAAAAAGAAGACATCAAATACTAACATATACTCCCCCCCCCCCCTCTCACTTAACCCTGCTTAATTTTTTTCCCTCAATCCAAGCAGACCCTTAGGGTTAGGGTTCTCCATTTATATTATTTCAAAACATATATATATATATATATATATAATATAATATAATATAATATATTTCTACTGCCCCGAGGCTTGATCCCTTATCCGAGAGCCTCCATCCGGGGCGGTTATGCTGCTATCCGCTGACCACTTGGGTAGGTGTGTTTTACTTTTTTTCCCAATATATATATATATATATATATATATATAATTTTATTTTTTTGGAACAGGTAATACTTTTATTGATACTCAAAAATCACAGTACACCACACCCTTCATATCATGATTTTTACATATGCTTCAATATTATGCAGGGTTCCAACAGGGGAGGTGCTCATTCCTTCGAAGATGCACTTGTTCCTCTCTCGCCATATGTGTCAAACGCTTGCCAATAGTCTGATGTGGGAAGATCTAAACCACTAGTCTCCTCTTCGTCGATGATTAGAGATAATTGATATCTGCTCTAAAAATGTTTTTGGCGATGTAATGGGGAGGTTCATAGTAGCACATTGTACTGCCCATACATACCATGTAAACTCACAGTTGAAAAAAAGATGATCAAGTGTTTCTAGATATTTTCAGCATAGCATACAACTTTGAGCTTGAACATTAATCCCCAATATTTGTATTATGTCCATAGTGAGAAGCCTCTCTTTTATTGCCTTGTATATGTTCAACTGCATTATCATTATCGCACCCTTAACCCAAATGAATTCAACGTTCTCCAACGGGAGGTGTACACCTCGTATCTAGTCATGAACCCAGTAGGAATTAAAGTTGCATGTGGGAGACCGGTCCCATGCCCATATATCTGCCACTCTTCCTGCTACAACCTGGATGGTTCCAATCTCTGCCCTGAGTTGCCGACCGACTGGATGAGTACCCAGTCTCCACCTGTCGTCCTGAAGTAGAGTAGCCGCAGTTTCATCCCGACCAATCAAGTTGTAGGCATGTCACCCAATCCTGTCTAGTATTCTTTGATGATACAACCAAGGGTCAAACCACAAATGTGTGTTCCGTCCTGAGCTAATCACTCTAGTTATTAGAGGCTCGAGCAAAGGTCTATATCGCAAAATGTGCTTATATACTACCGAGAAATTGTTGTTTGGACCTTTGACCCAGAAATTCGATTGTTTTAAATATCGATTCCTCATCCACACAGCCCAAAGTGATGACCCATTGAGAAAGTTCCACGTCAGCTTGATACACGCGATATCTCAGAGCGTGAATAAGGATCGGAGACCCACACACCCTCATTTCTTGGGTGACATAAGTCCTTCCACGTGATGGTGTGTACACCTCCTCGCCATATAAAGTCTACGCACATTTTTCTCAACCTTGCAAATCGTTTTTGCTGGTAGTAGTATGGTTTGTAACCAAAAGAGGGAGATAGATGAAATAACTGATCCGATTAGCTTAATTCTACCCTTGAACGACAGGCAGTGAGCTTGTCATCCCTCAATGCGCCTTTGTACATACTCCACCAAGGTGTGGCATTCATGAATCTGAACATAGTTAATGGACAATGGCAGGCCCAAATATTTCACTGGTAGATTGCCCGCGTTAATTTGAATAATACCTGAGATCTCGTCATATTGCTGACAGTGTGTACTAAAGTACACCTTGATTTTATCTCTATTCATTTGCAGTCCTGAATATCGGCCAAACTCCTTCATAACTCAAACCATTACATTAAGACTCCTATTTGTGGGTACCAGAAAAACTAGCAAATCGTCTGCATATATGAGGTGTGATACGATAGGCTCGACATCTTTATACAGTGATGCTATTTGTCTCATGTGGACCGCAACATCCATCAAACAAGTAAAATATTCCATCACCAAGGTGAAGAGATAAAGAGAGAGGGGGTCCCTTTTTCGTAACCCTCGATTGCTAGTGAAGTAGCCATAAGGTTGTCCCTTGATCAGAATAGAGAAGGAAGGCGTCGTGATGCATTCGCGAATTCTGTCCACCCACTTCGTGTCAAAAACCATTGATAGCATGATATAGCACAAAAATCTCGGTCCACCATATCATAGGCCTTTGGAAGGTCCAGCTTCATGCATGCTTCAGGGCCTCCAACTTTGTTGAAATTTTTGACCATCTCATGGGCCAACAGGTTGTTCTCAGCCATCGACCTGCCTTTAATAAAGGCAGCCTGGTTTGGAGAGTTAAGCTCATGCATAATCAGTTCCATGCTTCGGCACATAATAGACATAATAATCTTATACATATAGTTGCAACACGCAATGGGGCAGAAATCTGAAAGAGCGGTCGCACCTTTCTTCTTAGGAATCAGTGTGAGAAAAGTGTGATTCAACTCGGGTAGCAACCTACAATGCGAGAAGAAGTCATGCACAATAGATAAAACATCACTTTAAGTCCATCCCAATGAAAATTGAAGAACTTACTATTGAAGCCATTCGGCCAGGAGCTTTGTTAAGATCAGATTTTCTGACCACTGCTTCCACTTCTTCCAGAGAGACCGGTTCAAATAGCCTTAGATTCCCTTACTAAGACACTAGTTTTTTGCAAGTAATTTCCAAAAATTGGCTCCGGTGGTCTTCCCGATTATATAATTGATGGTAGAAGTCTAATGTCGTCGCCTGAATATATTGAGGGACTGCGACCTCTCTGTCGTCCCTATCAATAATTTTGTTGATAAAATTATGATGGCGCCTGGTTCGGATGACTTCGTAGAAGAATTTGGAGCATCGGTCCTTGTCTTTAAGCCATGAACACTTCGCGCATTGAGCTAATTGGATTTTATCTCTATGGAGAAGCACTCGAACTTCATCCAGTAGTTGCCGCTTCTTCTCGGCTAGGGCGGGATAGAGTAGATTTTCCCGTTGGTCTTCTTGGAGCGCCTGTAGGGCCTCCCTTTGCTTGTCAAGATTAGCGGTTGGTAAAGAGTCCTGCCACCTTTTTAGAGTTTGTTTTGTGGCCTTCAACCTATGTACCATCTTGAACTATGGATGACCACGGACCTCATGTTGGAGAGCGGCCGAGACTACCTCTTAATACCCCGGGATGGACGACTATGAGTTATTATACCAGAATGGTCGTCCACGAGCAGCGGACGAGGCGACCAGTTGCACCAAGATCGAGGAGTGATCGCTCATGGCCGGGGTGAGTCCTTCCGCTATGATAGTCGAGAATTTGTTAAACCATAAACTATTACCAAGAGCCATGTCCAACTGACATGATACTCGGCTATGGATGGCCCGGTTTGACCAAGTCCATATGTGACCCGCCCTATCTAGACATTTTAGATTAGCATGCATGAGATATGCTAGAAGTCAGTTAGGATAGAATCAGGAACTAACCCCCTATCACCCCCACATTTCTAGATGAGGGTATTTTAGTCTTTTTACCTATATTTTATTTTTAGTGATTAATATTTATTTATTGTGCTAATAATTAATATTTGTGTTTGAGCTATTTATTTATTTTAGTTAGTGAGTTAGCCTACTTAATTCGACTTGACATTAGAGGACCCAATTAGATTAGTCATGACATATTGAGCCCAACATTGGATTAGGCCCAATTAGACTCATCCCTTAGTTAATTAAAGAGATTACCTTAATTTGCATTGCTTAGAGACTTTCCAATATAGCCCTCCCTAATTATTCTTCATAATTAACTAGTTGGGGCATAGTGGACTAGTATTGTTGCTTGGAAGAGGAGCCAAGGGGGCCGGCCACATAAGTAAAGGAGTTTCTATCTCTTCTTTATTTTATTCCACTCATTTTAGATCCCCAATTTAGTATATCCCCAATTTATTTTATTCCTCCATCAAATTTTAACCTAATTACTCCCATTCCCTTTTATTTCCATCAATTGAAGAGCTTTGGAGCTTAGATTTGCAAGGAACACTTGGAAGAGGAGCATGTGGCAAGGAGATCGTGTCCGGATCATGTCCAATTAAGCATTTCATTGGGAATCCATCTCCCAATAGATATATATCTAAATTTTTCTCTATTTTTGAGATCTAATTCATGCATTTAACTATTAGGAATCATCCCTTGGCTTAGGGCTACCCATAGGATCAAGAATTAGGTCCATATGACTTGTATTATAAAAGTTACATGGTAATTTGTATCCAATTAGGGAGAATTATGAGATTGACACATCAAGTGTGTGTCATGAGACCAATTAGATCCAATTAGACTTAGATAGGGATTATGGGACTAAGTACGTGTCCACAATTGGGCACGAGTAGAGCGTATCGTGGTATTTTATGATACAATATGATTTTGGGGCTCAATTTGGAAAAAACTTAATTGTGTCCATAGATTTTTTTATTGGGTCCTAATGAGGACTATTGATGTGTATTTGATAGTGTGTTAGTGTCCTTGTGTCCAAAATTGGGTACGGGGTGTTCGTATCATAATACACCATGATACAATGGTGTATAATTGGTATTTCCTTTGTAATTGTACCTAGTATGTCAATTTCATATATATTCATTAGATTTACTCTATTTTACTTAATTATAGTTATAATTTATATATTATTTGTGTTCATAGTAATTTTGTGGTGATTTGGAGTGTTGGAAAAGAGTATCATGAGAGTAACATACATTGTTGTTTGTATCATAACGTGTTGCACCATAGGTGTTTGGTGAATTGCTTGCTGGTGCTAGGGAGTGTTATAAGTGTGGTTGAGTGTTTTGTGTTAGTGATATGGGTAAGTGTTGTGAGGATGTGCATTGTGAGATATAGAGGGGCTCGAGTTCAGATTCACAACAAGGAGTACCACCGATATGGGTGTAGTTGCTAACTTGCTTAGCCCTGCCTGTGTGCAGACCATGGGAGGGAAAAAGAACAAGTATCAGCAACAACAGTAACATACTAACTATTGAGTTGAGGACATTAGAGGAGGAGCTTCACTGCTTACAAGATTTATAGAGAGTTTAGGGGACTGCACAACAATTAATTGTAATGCATTCACCTGCAGATGCAAGAAAGCAATGCAGTAGGATGAAGGGTAATAGGCTCAACAACTGGTGTGATGGTTGGGATTCATGGCAGTGTATGCACTTGGAGCTAAATCCAGTGCATACTTAGATGGGGGAGGAAGGCTAATTGTGTATTGATGCACATTGAACTATAGGGTCTGGTTTTGTATCACCTGGCAGCAGCATGTGGGGTTCATAGGTGTGTGTGTTTAAGGTGTATGCTATATTATCATGTGTGTGTGTGTTATAGTTGATAATACATCATAGGGGTTTGTGTGGGATGTATTTGTTCGCCATTAAATTCGAAAGTTTTTAAGAAAGAACTTGATTTAATTAACAAAAAAAAAAAGTACAAAGAGGTCCTAGAAGATAATCTAAGTACAATTTTGTTTCTGGGGAGTGACAATGGAGGGTTATGATTGTAGCAACTCTCTTTACTCTGTAGACGATCCGATGCAGGAGCTCTTCTCTCTCGCTTGAGTGTAGGTCCGTAGATAGCATGCCAGCCTTGTGTATGGGTATGGTACCCTACTATTTATACTCATCTCTGGGCGCGCATATGTTGGGCTGCATGGATGCTAGAGGGTGCCACGTGTCCCTTCTTAACAGGGTACAATTATAACCGTGAGCAGGCCAAGCTGCCACGTAGGCGCTTGTTAGAATTTTCCGTTGCCGAAGATTTGGGTGGTCTTGTCTTTTGTGGGCGTGGCTTGGTCAGCTTGACACATAATTCGTACTTGGTTTGAGAGAATCATTCTTGTCATAACAGCAAGATTTGGTCTTCATGGAGTCTGAAACACATGTGGCCAGAGATGCATGAGATGCATGGAGTCAGAGACGCATGGGACCAGAGACGCATGGGACCGCATGGAGTCTGGGTTGCATGGGGCCAGGGACACATGGGACGCATGGAGTTTGGAACACATGGGGCCAGGAACGCATAGAATGCATGGAGTCTGGGACGCATGAGGCCCTTGTTGTGTTATCCGCGTGGCGTTGTACCCTATCGAGAGTGATGTTCTACGCTAACGTGAGACTTTTGTCGTTTAGTGTGTTCACGTCTTTTGAGAAAGCCTGAAAATCATTTTCGTCAGGATTCTGTGTCAAAGACGATCCTGCCGACGGGATGCCACGTTAGGTCCTTCTGCGGCCAAGCTGCTTTGGCTGATTGGGGACGCATGAATGTCGCCTTGTTTGGGCCGCAGGGAGACTCTGCGGCCTGATCTCTTCAGAGTTTTCGTTTTGGGGCGCAGAGTCGCATGTATGCATATTTTCTATGCTTCTACAAGACCCCCTTCAAAGTTTTCAAACTGATAAGTTTAGAAAACTTTGAATAAGAAGCATGGAGGAAGAAGCACTTTTGGCTGCATAGCTGGAAGGTCGCATGTACGTTGGATCACATGGACGTTGGGCCGCATGGACGTTGGGCTGTATGGGCGTTTGGGATGCATTGGCGGGCACCTCCAGGTTGTTAAATCGTCATTAACTGATGGATTTGTTTTGATCTTTGAGTGGATCTCCTTTGGGACTCTGCACCATCTCCTGACGTGGGGCCTGAGAGGTCACCGTTTCAGGAAGATTAAAGTGGACCCCGTGAATCGAGGCATTAGGTTCATCCTCATAACTGCTTGGTTTATTGCCTCGATCTCATTACACGGCTTTGAGGCCTATAAAATAGGCGGTGGGGACGAGAGAGAGAGAACTTTATCTCTTTGCTTTCTCCTGTGAGAGGTGTTGAAGCTCTTTTCATTGAGGGGTTGATCAAGGGCAGTTTTGACCCATGTCCCCCCGATCCGGGTATTTTGCTTTGAGGTAGGGCAGTACTGCACTTCTCATGCTGGGCTGTTGAGGAATATGCCTCAATACCCCACCCTGCTATAGGGATGTGCGCAGGCCCTTTACGAGATTTTGTCGCCTAGATGGAGACTCGTCTTGAATATACGCAGACCTCCTTCACAGAGTTCTGTCGTGTGGACGAGCACTCCTCTGTAACATGCGCACCGAGCTTTGGCGTGGTCGCATGGGTGGGGGGTCATCTGCTTCATGTGCAGAGCTTTATCTCTGGCTTGATCGCATAGATGAGATCTCCTCTTGCTTGTGCGTGCAGGCTCGGTCGCTGTGGCCAGCCGAAACAGCCGTATACGGCAGTTTGTGCCTTTATGCGATCTTCACTAAGACTGATGCGTGTCTTTTTTTTGCAGATTTTGTCCTCGCTCGTGCTGCTCATGATAGAGCATGGAAGGATATCATAACACCCGTTGTTCGGGGTAAAGACCAACTTTATGCGATGGTTCGCCAAGAACTGTTCCAAGAGACGAGGACAGTTTGACAAGAACTAATCCAGGAGACGAGGATGAGCATCATGCGTCACAAGATGGACTATTTTTGTTTATGCAGCGTGCTAACTGCATTTTTCTCCTTTATGTGGCTTGCTACCGGGCTGGGGGCTTATGGCAGCAATGACAGGATTTGGATTAATTGCCATTCCTGTCATTGGTCTTTCCGCCTGGTTGTAGAGCGTATGCTCCTGCTCTTCCCTTACTATCGATCGGTATAGATTCTTTTCCATATACTAAGGTTTGTACTGTGGAGTGGTGAGCCAGAAAACATTGAGCTCTATTGTTGGGCCCACCTGTGTCCGTGACAGAAATAACACAGGGGCGCCTTTTAATGGAAGAGATTCTTGTTGGCGAGAACTCATAAAAATCCTTACAAGGGATTTTCATCATATGTACTCAAGATCTTAAATATTAATGAAAACCCTTGAAATATAACAGATTTTCATCATATGTACTCATGATCTTGAATAAAAGTTTCTTCTTTTCCGGAACTTCTTCCTGCATTTGTCGTGTTGTATATTATTATTTTTGGATATCGTACCATAAGATGTAGTATGATACCGTAGTTTGTTAAGGATATCCCGCTGGAGAACTTTTGGTGGACTTATTACTTATTGCGCATGTTGAGTACAAATAATAAGTTCGAAAACAATCCCTATCAGAGGTAATATGGACGTGATAGGTTTTGTGGACCCATTACTTCTTGCGCGCTTGGGTGCAAATAATAGGTTTAGAATAAGCCCTGCCAGAGGTAATATGGATGTGGCAGTTTTTGTGGACTCATTACCTTTTTTGCATGTTAGTGCAAGTAATATGTTTGAGACAATCCCTGCCAGAGGTGATATGGACGTGACAGTTTTTGTGGACCTAACACCGATGGTGTACATTGGTGAGTACGGGTGATAAGTGGGGATGATAATCGATATCAGAGGTAATACGGACGTGTTGATCGATAGCCAAGACCCATGAAGTTTGCTCAAACGTAATATGGACATGGCAAATTCAGTCGGAGAGAAATATTAGGACAGTAGTTCAGAAGTAATATGGATGTGAACCGATGTCCGAAAAATTCGCTGAGGAGTGATTTATTGAGTGTGGTCTATCCGAACATGAAGATAGACCTGAGGATTGCTCTGCTGGAGAGATTAATAGGACAATAGCTCTGAGGCAATATGAATATGGATATTATCTAAAGAGATTGGAGTGAGTGGTCACTGCGGGAGTGTGCTGGTGGACCTGATGTGGTGCCCCGTTCCCCCTATTCGGGGAGCGCGGCTAAAAATACAAGTCGGTATCGTTCGATCGGGATATATTGAATCAAGAACTCATCCTTATTATGGATTTGTTTCTACGGAATTAATTTCCATATTCAGTGGACCGTGCCTCGAGGATGGACTTAGCGGCAAAGTCAAGAGGGACATCTCCGCTGTAAGTTTTCTTACCTAGTTTTTGCTGTCGCCTTGTTGCTTTCGTGCATGAGTTGGTTTTCGGATTTGTTTGTATTTTCTTGAACGGTTTCGATGGATTTCATTATTTTTGTTCATTTAACTGCACTTTAATTCCGAGCTTGGAAAGAGTAGAAGTGGTATTGATCAATTGTTCGTGGCAATGTAGGTGATCGCGCGGTAGACGTCGTATGAACGGAGTCTTGAAGCACCTCTTTCCTTTCCTCCCTCCAACTAACTTGTGAGTGGCTTATATTTGATTCAGTTGACCCTTCTTCCAAGTCTTCACATCTAAAATCTTGTATTCTTGCTTGCCCCGATCAAACGATACCAAAGTAATAACTAAAAGATGTCAAGATAAGAAGGAATAGACTTGGACTACTTTATGCTTGTCAATCAACTTGTAAACGGTTACCTTATTGTATGCTAGTTCGTTTAGAATGTTCTTCATATGCATAAATTTCAAGTTAGAATGTATACTTCTTTATAAATTATGATGTATATAGAACTCATCATGCCATGCAATAAACTGAACATGACAACTATCTCATTTTGTATCCACTTTTGTAAGCCCGTGCAATAACTATCTAACTCGTCCAAGAGTTTGTAAATAGATGTTCATTATCAATAAAGAGAACTTTTCCATGTTTCAACTTGTGTTTCAATTATCTGCATACTATGAATATGTGCTCGTTATACAAAATACATTAGCCTTGTACGGTGCACAACCTAGGCCCACACGGCGTCACGTCCGGGGGACGACTATCGATTCCACGAAATCGGGGCGTGACACCTGAGGACTGCTCCACTTGGGAGACATTGAGGATCCATCATCCGTAGAGTATCCAGGGCTCTTGGATACCGACGATGGCTTTTACAAGAATTTGTAAAGAAGGAAAATTTGTTGCACATAGGCACTTGTTGGGGATGATGTCATCCTCACTTTTCCAGCTAGGGGTAGTTTGGTAATTTGGCATGGGTATTTAATTTTAAAAATAAATATTTAATAATTATGTGATGATTGTATATTTTATTTAATTAAGTTGAGCTATGATTATTGGACTTGTGTTAATTAGTTAGTTAGATGGAGACTACACAATATTTAGACTTGTCACGTATGGACCCATTTAGACTTGTCATGACAATTAGTGAGCCCAACTTGGACCCAAGCCCATTAGTCATTCCACTAATTAAATTAAGGAGAATTAGTTTAATTAGAATTAGTTAGAGACTTCCAAATATATTCATCCTTAATTATTCCTCATAATGCAATATGTAGGGGAAAACTTGGACATTTGAAATTGCTTGGGGAAGGGGGAATAAGCCGGCCACTATAGGGGGGTTCTTCTCTCTCTCCTTATTTGTATTTCAATTTTGATCCAAATTCTAGATCCCCAATTTCCCTCACCACCATTTTCCTCTCAAAATCATCACTCTTAGAGCCTTGAAGCTTGGAGAAGCAAGGAGCACAAGGAGGAGAAACTTTGGAGCTAGAGATCATGTCCGGATCGTGTCCAATTGTATTTTTATTGGGAATCTATCTCCTAATTAGTAATTCCTGAATTTTTTTCTCATTATAGCTTCATAATCATGCATTTGACCATTAGGAATGACCCAATGGCATAGGACTACCTATAGGAACAAGTTCTAGGCTATTTGGTTTTATATTGTGAGTTCTATGTGATGTTTAGTGTGCATGTTGGGAGAATTATGAATTTGACACATCAATTATGTGTCATGAGACCAATTAGATCTAATTATACTTAGATTGGAGTTATGGGACTAGGTACGTGTCCACAAATGGATGCGTATAGGCCGTATCACGGTATTTTGCGATACGGTATGATACGGGGCCAATTTTGGGTGATTTATATGAATTCTCTTCATTATATGTTGTAATAACTTCTAATAGATGCAATTATATATATATATGACTTGTGGGAATGATCAATTATGGAGAATGAAGAGTTTGGCACCTCAATGGGTTGAGTATCATAGATATTCTATTTGGTGCACTATAGGTATTTGTTTAAATGCCTCAATATATATATATATATATATATATATATATATATATATATATATATGTGTGTGTGTGTGTGTGTGTGTGTGTGTGTGTGTGTATTAGTGACTGTGCGAGGTATTTGTGAGAGTTGTGTGTGAGGATTAGTATATCGGGTTTTGCATAGTGCATTAGCACCAGCAGCATTTGCTTAGATTGCAGTAGCAACATTTGCATAGCAGTGAAGCAGCATTTACATAGCAATGTAGCAGCATTTACATAGCAGTAGCAACAGCAACATTTGCATAGCAGTGCAGCAATAATTGCATACAAGTGCAACAATATTTACATAGTAGTAGCAGGAACATTTGCATAGCAGTGCAGCAGCATTTGCATAGCAGTGTGCAGCAGCATCATGCTCAAGCAACATGCAGCAGTAGCAGCATGCTCGAGTAGTGCAGCAGCATCATGCTCGAACAGTGCAGCAGCAAGCAATATCTGTATAATCATCAAGCAGTATTAAATACAGCAGCAAGCAGTATGAGTAGCAGCAACATGCAACAGCAGATCCTGAGCAGTAGAAGTAGCAGTAGGTGGCTAATGTGGTGTGTTAGTATTATCGACAGTGTGTATAGGTATATTACGTTAGTGATAACATCAAGTGTATGTGTCATATGGACAGATGAGGGAGTGTAGGATACATGTAGGCATTAGGATTGGGAATTGGATGTCACTTAGTATACATATAAAGGTATGTATTAGGTAAGTTAGTGTATAATAGTCTGGGTTAGTATATATGTAATATGTGTAGCAGTAGCAAGTGTGGGTTATTGGCATGTGCATTCAGTTAGGTAGTGATATGTAAACCCCCTGATTTTCAAGAAATTTTAATTTAGATTTTTTCACAATTTTCTAGATTTTTCTGACATTTTTCTGAAATTAAACTAAGGTGTTTTAATTATTAAATGATTTTTAATTATTATTAAATAATATTAAAATATTATGAAAATAATATTTTATGGTGTAAAATAAAAAATTAGACATAGGGTAATTTTCCGAGAATTTATTGGACCCAGGATGGATTTTTAAAGCCTTAAAAACTAATTAATTAATTAAAACACAATAAACCGGGTTTATTTGAAATAAACCAAACCAAACCAATTTCTGAACCGGTTTAATTAAACCAATCCTTAGCGGGTCGGATCCGGGTCCAACCCAGACCCGACCCATTAACCCTCAACCCGACCCGCATTTATTATTGGATCGGGCCGGATCCGTAGACCCGACCCGTCCGCCCGTAGAACCCGACCCGCTATCACTTTCTTCCCCAACGGCCGACCTCTCATCTCCCGCCGTCGGCCGGCCGCGCCGTTCCAGCTTCTGCAAACGTCCGCCGCCGCTCTTCGTCTTCCCCGACCCTCCGCCTTCTCTCCCTCACCGGCCACCGTTCGCCTCCCCGCTCGATCTCCTATAAAAACCCCTTTCTCCCCCTCGACTCCGGCCAAATCCCCTCCGTCGCCGCCACCTGCAACCCGACGCCGCAGCCCCCGCGACCTTCGCCTGCCCTCCGCCCAGTCGACCACCGGCGCACCCGTCCCCAGTCGCCGCCGCCTGTCACCAGTCCCCTCCGCCTCCAACGAACCATCTCCCCTCGTCAACCCGCAGCACCGGCCGCCCATCTCCCCAGAACCCGCAGCCGAGCCCGACGCCGCCCGACTTCACAGCGCTCGTAGCACCCGACTCCTCTGCCTCACCGTCGATGACCTGCCATCGCCTGTGCCTCCCCAGCCTTCCTCCAGCGAAGCCGACCACCACAGCTCCGGCCAGCAGAGCCCAACCCTAACCCTAGACGCGGTTCGGACACAGGATACGTGTCGGACACGAAGAATACGCTATTTTTTGAGCCCTGTTCAGGTACTCGTATCTCACTCCTCGCAACTCTGATTTCTTTTTTGTCAGTTGCATCGCGTAGCCTGTATGACCCCCACGATACCCATGCAACCCGCTCGGTGCATCGCGTCCTGTGGCGATCGCGAACCGCGATCCAAAAACAGGAAAATCAATGCCCTGTTTCACCCCGAAACTGAGTACGCCCCGCCAAACGGGACAACTTGGTCGCGAGCGGTCTTCACCGATACGTGCACGTCGTTGATACGGACGTGCGAGATTTCGCAGAAGTTGATTCGGATGTGCGTGCACACCGAAATCAGTACGTATCCGCAGACAACGCCTCGTATCTGACCTTTCTGAATCTCGCTGTAACTTAGTGTACACACGTCGGATTGAGACAAAACTTATGCCAACGGACTCGTAGCAATACGCTGGTCCTGTGAGCCAAGTTTGGTTCGATTCTGAGAACGTTAACAAAATCGCGTGTCGTAGGCCCCACAGGCTCCACTCGACGGGCGATTTTGAGAACGGCTCATCGGAATCCAATTCTGGAAGTTCCCTTGGGTTCGTATCATCGTTCCTAACCTGTTGACACTAAGTTGGACTGATTTAGAGACCTTTGACCCTGGCGCATTTTTTGGTGCAAAGCGGCTCACATTTGGATCCCGTTTTGCCCCGAAATATCATTTTTGCCCTTGTCTCCAAATTGGACTCAAGGACAGGCGTTTCTAGCTGATTAATATTTTCTGGATCTTATGGTGATGTCTATTTCAGCAGCCAGAGTACTGCCTGTAATCCCCACTGAAGCCAGAGCTATAATTGGAGCCGGAAACCCATGCAAGTGTACCTTGCCAAACTTGCAGTTCTTGTTATTTATTCCTTTGACTATATATACATTATTGTGAAATGCTTAACCCTAGGGCCGTGTGACTTACTTAGCGTCCGATTATAGTCGGGTGTCAACACCGTACGCGGGGTTGTGCAATGTCAACTAGAGATGGATATCGTGACATTTACATTCTCGTACTTGCCATATCAAGTACATTATACCCAGGACACTTGACACAGATCATAAGACGGAATCTTCCTGAATATTCAAGGTGATTCTATATAGGATACAGATTTTATGACTTGGATATTAAATTCTTATAAACTAATATATGACTTATTGCATTAGTTTTGATCTTGCGTAACATGAACATCGTGAACTGTGACGTGAGATTACATTGGGTGGGAAGAGTATTACCATATCAAGGCTGATTATATTATATATATTATCATCTGGTTGTGTCCTACTCTCTGACACAGAGCTTTGGCACCAGTTCTGGCCCTTCGAGAAAATACTGCTATAGTTTCTTGATACTGATCCTGTAGTAGTCTTAGCCTGAGTATGACTAATAACTCTCACTTGCATATCACTTAGCTGGTTATATATTTACCCTATTGTTTCATTTATTTGCTGTACTGCATTATTTTGGCATGAGCTTTCTTGTACCTTGCTATGTCCCCTGAGGACCTGGATCCGGATTATGTCTCCAGGTTTAGCAGACGAGATCTACCCTGAGGTGTACGGAACAGGAGCACTTCTCGGAACAGTACCAGTACCTGAGGACGAGGTGATCGCTGAGGACTTCTTCTGAACATCCGCTTCTTCCATGCTCAATCTTTATGGCATATAGACTCTCTTTTCTGTTTAATTAAACTCTTTATTTCCTGCTTATGAGAACTTTTGTAACAGACTTAATATCGGGTTGTTCCCCGATTTTATTTACTTATAACTGGATGTTGTTTATTTCTTTTGCTGATATTGCTATCTTTATTCTGTGGATGAGATTTGTAAACCCTGACTATTGTAATACAGCTTAAGTATGCCCCGATGGATCCATTAAATTGGGTTTGTCCATCGGTGTATGCTGCTGGCCATTGCCACGTGTCTAGTCCCTTGGTATTTTGGGACTGGGGCGTGACATGGTTTTTGTGGTGGCCCATGCAGGTCAACGACTAAATTGTTCGGTTTCAACTTAGGGACCGAACAGGGCTGCAATAAGAATAGGATAAGTTTTAGGATCTCATCTACTTGCTTGAAACGTTCTTGATATCTATATCGTATTCGAACTAATTTTTGACTTGCATCTTGCCTTGACTCCTGTGTGCCTCTTATAGTTTATTTTTGATGCAGAGTAATGGATTCACAAGTAAATGATGGAACTCCAACAAGAACACCAATATGTGCTGAAGCCACCTAAGGAGAAGATGAAGTGACGCCATTGAGTGGAGATCCCTCTACTCACCGAAGCAGTCAAGCAGAACAACAAGCTTCTAGATTTTGGCGTGATGACATTCTGCCGCCTCCGCAGTTCATTCCACCGATGCCTGTATTCCCACAAGGATAGCCTATTGACGGGCAACAAATATTCCAAATGATCTACGCAATGATGCAAGCTCAGCAACAAGTCCAAAATGAGGTCCAACGTCGCGAGGCTGATTACTTGAGGAACAGCATAGTAAATACACTGGAGCAGGTCAACCTACCAGCTCGACGACCAATGACGGGCTCTATCATCGATTTCCGCCAGCTGAAGCCCCGTACCTTTTCTGGCAAGGAGGGACCAACAGAAGTTCATGAATGGCTCACCAACATTCGGCATCAATTAGAAGCAGCTGAGCTTCCACAAGAACGTTGGATGACTGCCGTCAGAATGCAATTGACGGACAATGCTCATCACTGGTGGCTATCCGAGAAGACCCGGCTCGGACCAGACCGGGTCACTTGGGAAGAGTTCTCCAGACTCTTCCAGGAGATGTATATTTCGGCTATCGCTCGATCAGAACTTCGGGACAAGTTCAATCGCCTTACTCAGGATGCTATGATGGTGGAAGAGTACAACGCCGAGTTCATTCGTCTAAGTCGCTTCGCCCCAACATTGATCCCGACAGAAAAAAAGAAGGCCGAGAAGTTTTTCGACGGACTCAACTTTGAGTTACAGAAACTAATTGGATCCGTTGCACCTACTTCATACTCGAACGTCCTTGCTGCAGCCCGACGCATGGAGCGCATCACCAGGAGAGAGACCAGTCTGAAGCGGCCTTCCCCATCAGCAACATCCAAAGCACCACAAGAAGAAGCTGCAAAGAGACCTCACCAACAGCAGAAAGCATCTACACCACAAGTGATAGTCCTTACTACTTGTCACTACTGTGGCAAAGCAGGCCATCTTGCCAGGGAATGCCGACACAGGTTAGGACTATGCTTAGGTTGCGGATCCAGACAACATGCAGTGAGGGATTGCCCTGAGCGAAGAGAATGAGCACCAAGGGCAAACCAACAAGATCTACCGGCACCAGCAGGACATCAACCAAGGCCACCCTTGGCACTTCAAGCAGCACCCTACCAGCAAGCCCAGCAACAGCAGAGAGCACCACCTCAAGGACGCGGATAAGCTTTCGCAATGACTGTAGGAGACGCGCAGAACCATGGAGTAGCTAATGCGAGTAAGTTTTTGTAGTTCCGTTTCTAGCATTTTTGTAGTTCGTGCCTGCTAGTTCGTGACCCTAGACTTAACCTGATAACTTTAACTTGCTAATAATTGATAACCTAGTGTTAATCTAAGTAATTTTTAAACTTGCTAAATAATTTATAATGTTTTATAAATGTTAAACTGATAAGTTTTAAAAGATAAAACTGGTTTTCTAAAACTGTAATTTTTTAGATTTCCTGCATTCGAAAAATTTTATAACTTTTAATGCTTAGGGAAATAAATTTTCCTAGGTGTTACTCTTAACCTTGATTCTCCTTGATTTTGCTATGCTCCGAACAATGTTGCAACCGTGTCATCTCTGTTGACCGGTTATTCTTTGATTGCAAGGACGCAATCCTCTTAAGAGGGATAGATTGTAAACCCCCTGATTTTCAAGAAATTTTAATTTGGAATTTTTCATAATTTTCTGGATTTTTCTGACATTTTTTTGAAATTAAACTAAAGTGTTTTAGTTATTAAATGATTTTTAATTATTATTAAATAATATTAAAATATTATGAAAATAATATTTTATGGTGTAAAATAAAAAATTAGACATAGGGTAATTTTTCGGAAATTTATTGGACCCCGGATAGATTTTTAAAGCCTTAAAAACTAATTAATTAATTAAAACACAATAAACCGGGTTTATTTGAAATAAACCAAACCAAACCAATTTATGAACCGGTTTAATTAAACCAATCCTTAGCGGATCGGATCCGGGTCCAACCCAGACCAGACCTATTAACCCGCAACCCGACCCGCATTTATTATTGGATCGGGCCGGTTCCTTAGACCCGACCCGTCCGCCCGTAGAACCCGACCCGCTATCACTTTCTTCCCCAACGACCGACTTCTCATCTCCCGCAGCCGGCCGGCCGCGCCGTTCCAGCTTCTGCAAACGTCCACCGCCGCTCTCCGTCTTCCCCGACCCTCCGCCTCCTCTCCCTCACCGGCCACCATTCGCCTCCCCGCTCGATCTCCTATAAAAACCCCTTTCTCCCCCTCGACTCCGGCCAAATCCCCTCCGCCGCCGCCACCTGCAACCCGACGTCGCAGCCCCCGCGACCTCCGCCTGTCCTCCGCCCAGTCGACCACCGGCGCACCCATCCCCAATCGTCGTCGCCTGTCACTAGTCCCCTCCGCCTCCGACGAACCATCTCCCCTCGTCAACCCGCAGCACCGGCCGTCCATCTCCTCAGAACCCGCAGCCGAGTCCGACGCCGCTCGACTTCACAGCGCTCATAGCACCCGACTCCTCCGCCTCGCCGCCGACGACCTGCCCTCGCCTGTGCCGCCCCAGCCTCCCTCCGGCGAAGCCGACCGCCACAGCTCCGGCCAGCAGAGCCCAACCCTAACCCTAGACGCGGTTCGGATACAGGACACGTGTCGGACACAAAGAATACGCTATTTTTTCGAGCCCTGTTCAGGTACTCGTATCTCACTCCTCGTAACTCTATTTTTTTTTTGTCAGTTGTATCGTGTAGCCTGCATGACCCCTCAATGCCCATGCAACCCGCTCGGTGCATCGCGTCCTGTGGCGATCGTGAACCGCGATCCAAAAATAGGAAAACCAACGCCCTGTTTTACCCCAAAACTGAGTACGCCCTGCCAAACGGGACGACTTGGTCGCGAGCGGTCTTCACCGATACGTGCGCGTCGTTGATACAGACGTACGGGATTTTCGCAGAAGCTGATTCGGATGTGCGTGCACACCGGAATCAGTGCGTATCCGCGGACAACGCCCCGTATCTGACCTTTCTGAATCTCGCTGTAACTTAGTGTACACACGTCGGATCGAGACGAAACTTGTGCCATCGGACTCGTAGCAATACGCTGGTCCTGTGAGCCAAGTTTGATTTGATTCTGAGAACATTGACAAAATCGCACTTTACCTTGAATAAAATCTGTCCTTCATTGATGATATCGTATCTTTGCCTTGAATAAAATCTGTCCTTCATTGATGATATCGTATCTTACTCAATAATGATTCCTTTGTTAAATTTATCTTCAGGATACCGTCGAAGACGCATTCCCAGCGCTCAGACGCAATGTCAGCGAGGTCAGTCACTTTATCGCCTTTGAGGGCAGACGTTGTTCCAGCAACTATATTCCAGAGAACAGTTTCACCATTCCAGGTGGGCATTTTTGCAGCAGCTTTCGGAGGTGCTCCACCTCTGGTACAGAGGAAAACGCCCACAGTTTCAGGGGATCTTCCACCCCCACTATCCATAGTCGAGCACATGCAGATGTTTGTACTCTTTCAGCAGATGATGGAGGCGCAACAGCGTCAATCAGAGGTTATGAGGCAGGACATTGAAAATGCTCATCAGATTGCACTCGCAGCAGTCGAGAGAGTCGCCTTAGTCCAGCCACAGACGGTACCACCTCAGTTTACCCCGCAGTAGCCGAGGCCGGGGACTATCATAGATTTCAAGAGGATGGGGTTGAAGGACTTTAAAGACACTGAAGGGATTATTTATGCTGATGATTGGATAGAAGATATTGAGCGAAACCTGCGGCTGGCAGATATTCCAGAGAGGTTGTAGATAGAGGCCGTAGGGAGCATGATGTTCGACATTGCATTGACTTGGTTCAGGACGGACCTCAGGATCTCAACACCAGGACTTACTTGGAAAGGTTTTAAGGATCTCTTCAAGGAAAAGTTTTTTCCAGATGTGGCTCTGACATCTCTAGAGAGCCAGTTTTAGTACCTCATTTAGGGAGGTATAACGGTGGATGAGTATGCGACAGCGTATTACAGATTAGGCCGCTTTGTGGAGGGGTAGAACCCTAGAGGAAGAGCCAGGAAGTTCCGGAAGGGCATGAACATGGAGATCAAATCATATACGAATGGAGATCCCACCGCTACTTTTGAGGAGATCCCGAGGCAGGCACAGCGGGCAGAGGATGATCTAGAGCTTGGCCCTAAGATGCCGAGGGACATAGGAGGATCCAGTTCTAACACGGGTCCAATAAAGTGGCCTCATTTTCAGCAGCAGCACCAGAGGCACTTCCAGCAGCCGAGGCAGCAGTATCATGGACCAGCTAGAGCGCCGGTACATCAGATGCACCAGATCCAAAGGACCGCTATTCCTTGCCAATTATATAAGAAGCAGGAACATGGATGGGATACATGCAGGATAAGATTGGGCCAGTGCTTATTCTGCGAATCAGGAGACCATAAGGGCTTGTCCTAAATCTCTAGCTCATCCAGCTCAGGGCAGAGCTCAAGCACAGAGAGCACCCGCGAAACCACCAGCGGGATAGTAGAGAGGACCTCCTCTACCACTACAACAATAGCAGTTCGCTCAGCACCACCAGCAGCAGAGAGGTATCCTGCGACAGGGGCGAGCTTTCACCTTGACCGTCGAGAAGGAGGTGCCAGTCGGTGATGTTATCTCAGGTTCAGTCTATCTTGATTCTTTCTCAGCTCATGTTTTATTTGATTTCGGTGCTTCACATAGTTTGTATCTGTATCTTTTGCTCTGAAATATCACCTTGAGACCGAACCATTGGCGAGGACTTGCAAAATCACGACCGGGGGTAGCATTATCCTGGTCAGTGATGTTTGCAAGGACCGGGGAGTTTCTTTGGGAGGCCGAGAGTTGAGCGTGTGTCTATTCGTAATGCCACTTTCGAGCTACGATATAGTACTCGAGATGGATTGGTTGAGTAGGCACCATGCTAGTATTAATTATCATGGAGGCAGGGTTTTGTTCTAGACACTAGAAAAGACAGAGTTTGAGTTCATCAGAGGGGCAGCAGAGCAGAGCGAAGGAGATTTCTGTGGAACTTTGGTAGAAGAGTAGGAGCCGCCACATCCATTGATTATAGAGTATATGGACATCTTTTTGGAGGAATTGTCGGGGTTATCACCAGACAGAGATGTGGAGTTCTCTATAGACTTAGTGCCAGGTATAGAACCAATATTACAATACATCTATAGGGTGAACAATAGCGAACTGGCAGAGTTAAAGAAGCATATGGATGAGTTGCACGACAAGGGCTTCATCCACTCCAGTTCATCACCATGGGGTGATCCGGTATTATTTGTACCGAAGAAGGATGGATCGGTATGCATGTGTATCGACTACAGGGCACTCAATAACCTCACTATCAAGAATAAATATTCGTTGCCACGGTTTGGTGATTTATTTGATCAGTTGAGCGGAGCGAAGGTATTCCCAAAGATTGACTTGCGATCGGGGTACTACCAGGTGAAAGTGAAGAAGGAAGACATTCTGAAGACAACTTTCAGGACTCGGTATGGGCAGTTTGAGTTCTTAGTGATGTCGTTTGGGTTGACCAATGCCCCAACGATATTCATGAACCTGATGAATGAGGTATTTCATCAGTACTTTGATCAATTTATGGTAGTATTTATTGATGATATATTGATATATTCGAAGACCCCGGAGGAGCATGAGAAACATCTGAGGATAATTCTGGAGACCCTCAGGAAAGTTAAGCTATATGGAAAGCTTTAGAAGTGTGAGTTCTTCCTTGATAAGGTTAAATTTCTCGGGCATATGATTACAGGAGACGGGATATCAGTAGACCCGAAGAAGATTTCAGCAGTTGAGTCATGGTCTACCCCGAGTTCATTAGCATAGATCAGGAATTTTCTTAGACTGGTAGGCTATTATCGGAGATTTGTTCAGGATTTTTCTAGGATTGTAGAGCCGATGACTAGACTAACCAGGAAAGATATGGAGTTCGTCTGGAATGAGGATTGTCAGTTTGCTTTTGAGGAGCTAAAGAAGAGGTTGACTACAGCTCCAATATTGACATTTCCATAAAGGATAGGAGGATTTTTTATATATAGTGATGCATCAGGTAAGGGTTTGGTTTGTGTATTACAGTAAAACGGAAAGGTGATTGCACATGCTTCCAGGCAATTACGCCCGCATAAGAAGAATTACCCTACCCATGACTTAGAGTTGGCAGTGGTTATTTTTGCTCTTAAACTGTGGAAGAACTACTTGTATGGAGAATGGATAGAGATCTTTACAGATCATAAGAGCTTGAAGTATGTGTTTACACAAAAAGAGCTCAATATGAGGCAATGGCGGGGGTTGAAGTTGATGTAGGAATTCGACATTGCTTTACAGTACCATCCAGGGAAGGCCAACGTAGTCGCGGATGCCTTGAGCAGGTTTCCAGTAGCTACGTATTTGACAAGGGACAAACATTTATTGGCCGATCATATAGCTTAGGCATTGAGGTATTGGTTCCTGGAGTTGCAGCATAGATGTAGGAACTTCAGGTACAATCAGTGTTGATGGACAGGATCAGAGTCGCACAGTTCGAGGATAAATCTCTAAGGAGCATCAGAGCACATGTTCGGATAGGATTGACAGAGGACTTTAGTATTGCAGATGATGGATCATTGCGGCACAGTACCATATTATGTGTGCCGAGTGGAGCATTGTGCAAGAAGATTCTTCAGAAGGTGCATCGATCTTAGTACTCTATGTATTAAGGTGCCAACAAGATGTATAGGGACATGAGAGAGCATGTTTGGTGGTATGGTATGAAGTGGAAGGTGGCTAGCTTATGTCAGCAGGTAAAGGCAGAGAGACAAAGGCCAGGTGGATTGCTTCAGCCTTTACCCATTCTAGAGTGGAAGTGGGAGCATGTGATGATGGATTTTGTATCAAGGCTTTCGCGTTCTCCAGGAGGTAAAGACGTGACTTGGGTCATCGTAGACAGGTTGACCAAATCAGCCCACTTTCTGCCATTCAAAGTGGGTACATCTACAGAGAAGCTCGCAGAGATGTATGTGCGTTAGATAGTCAGATTGCATGGAGTTCTTGTAAGCATAGTCTCGGATCGGGATAGTCGCTTTACATCCCACTTCTGGAGGAGTTTGCAGGCTAGCTTGGGCACTCAGCTCAAGTTCAGTACCGTATATCACCCTTAGACAGACGGGCAATCGGAGAGGACTATCCAGACTCTCAAGGATATGTTACGCACCTGTATTTTAGATTTTGGAGGCTCTTGGGAGGATCATCTTCACTTGGTAGAGTTTTCTTACAACAACAGCTACCAGGCCAGTATAGAGATGTCACCATTTGAGGCATTGTATGGACGGAGATGTCACACTCCGTTATCATGGGACGATGTTAGAGAGAGAGAGTCTTATTGGGACCAGAGATGGTCATGGATGCAGCTGAGAAGGTGAAGCTCATCAGGGGTAGACTTCGAGTGGTGCAGGACAGACAGCGACATTGGGACGATAGCCCCCGGAGACCATTGGAGTTTGAGATATATATTTTGTTTGTTTTACTTATTTTAGTTAGAGTTCTAAGGCTGTGTTTTATGCTAGGTTGGCGATCTGGTTTTCTTGAGGATTTCTCTAACACGGGGCACGATTTACTTTGGTAGAGGCGGGAAGCTTAGTCCATAATACATCGGACCCTTCAGTGTTCTTGAGAGGGTCGGTGCAGTAGCCTACAGACTAGGCTTGCCGCCTGTATTAGAGAGAGTGCACAATGTGTTCCACGTGTCGCAGCTGAGATGGTACGCTATAGATCCTAGCCATGTACTAGATCACTCAGAGATTGAGGTTGGTCCGACTCTCAGCTACCCAGAGCATCTCGTGGAGATTTTGGACCACAGGGAGAAGGTGATGCGAAACCAGACAATTCTTTTGGTGTACGTCGCGTGGAGGTATCACTTACCAGGAGAGAGTACGTGGAGCGAGAGGCCGAGATGCGCGAGCGATATCCTTATCTTTTTGAGACGTGAGGTATAATTCTTTCTTGCTTGTATTGATTGCTTTTGTTAGTTTCTTCCTTAATTTCGAGGACAATTTTTTCCTAAGGTGGGTAGGATTGTCACCCTCACTTTTTAGCTAAGGGTAGTTTGGTAAATTGGCATGAGTATTTAATTTTAAAAATAAATATTTAATAATTGTGTGATGATTGTATATTTTTTTAATTAAGTTGAGCTATGATTATTGGACTTGTGTTAATTAGTTAGTTAGAGAGAGACTAGGCAATATTTAGACTTGTCACGTATGGACCTATTTAGACTTGTCATGACAATTAGTGAGCCTAACTTGGGCTCAAGCCTATTAGTCATTCCACTAATTAAATTAAGGAGAATTAGTTTTATTAGAATTAGTTAGAAACTTCCAAAAATACCTATCCTTAATTATTTCTCATAATACAACATGTAGGGACAACTTAGAAATTTAAAATTGCTTGGGGAAGGGGGAATAGGCCGGTCACTATAGGAGGTTCTTCTCTCTCTCTCTCTCCTCATTTGCATTTCAATTTTGAACCAATTTCTAGATCCCTAATTTCTCTCCATTGATTTTCTACAAAATTTACCACCATTTCTCTATCAAATTTATCACTCTTGGAGCCTTGAAGCTTAGAGAAGCAAGGAGCACAATGATGAGAAACTTTGGAGATAGGGATCATATCCGGATCGTGTCCAATTATGTTTTTATTGGGAATCCATCTCCCAATTTGTAATTCCTGAATTTTCTTCTCGTTATAGCTTCTTAATCATGTATTTGACTATTAAGAATGACCCTGTGTCATAGGACCACCTATAGGAACAAGTTCTAGGCTATTTAGCTTTGTATTGTGAGTTATATGTGATATTTTGTATGCATGTTAAGGGAATTACGAATTTGACACATTAATTGTGTGTCATGAGACCAATTAGATCTAATTCGACTTAGATCAGGGTTATGGGACTAGATACGTATCCACAAATGGATACGTATAAGCCGTATCACGGTATTTTGCGATATGGTGTGATACAAGGCTAATTTTGGGTGATTTACATGAATTCTCTTTATTATATGTTGTAATAACTTCTAATATATATATATATATATATATATATATATATATATATATATATATATATATATATATATATATATATATATATATATATATATATATATATATATGACTTATGGTCAATGATACTCAACGGTGCCGAACTCTTCATTCTCCATAATTGATCATTCCCACAAGTTATATATATATATATATATATATATATATATATATATATATATATATATATGTGTGTGTGTGTGTGTGTGTGTGTGTGTGTGTGTGTGTGTGTGTGTGTATTAGTGACTTTGTGAGGTGTTTGTGAGAGTTGTGTGTGAGGATAAGTATATCGGGTTTTGCATAGTGCAGTAGCACCAGCAGCATTTGCATAGATTGTAGTAGCAACATTTGCATAGCAGTGAAGCAGCATTTACATAGCAGTAACAGCAGCAGCAACATTTGCATAGATTGCAGCAACATTATTTGCATAGCAGTGCAGCAATATTTACATAGCAGTATCTGCAGTAACATTTGCATAGCAGTGCAACAACATTTGCATAGCAGTATGCAGCAGCAGCATGCTCAAGCAACATGCAGTTACAGCAGCAGCATGCTCGAGTAGTACAGCAGCATCATGCTCGAGCAGTGCAGCAGCAAGCAGTATAAGCAACAAGTAATATCAGATGTAGCAGCACGTAGTATAAGTAGCAGCAACATGCAGTTGCAGCAGTAGAGCCTGAGCAGTAGAAGTAGCAGTAGGTGGCTAATGTGGTGTGTTAGTATTATCGACTGTGTGTATAGGTATATTGGGTTAGTGATAACATCAAGTTTATGTGTCATATAGACAGATGAGGGAGTGAAGGATACATGGAGGCATTAGGATTGGGAACTGGATGTCACTTAGTATACACATAAAGGTTTGTATTAGTAAAGTTAGTGTATAATAGTCTGAGTTAGTATATATGTAATATGAGTAGCTGTAGCAAGTGTGGGTTTTTAGCCTATGCATTCAGTAAGGTAGTGATATGTTTAGGTGTGAGTGTGGGTGTGCTAGATTAAGTAAGTATAGTGGCATGGATACAAGGGTGTCCATGTATCATTAAGCCAAGGGTAGATAAGTGTAGAGGTTTTGATGCATAACTAGGATATATATATTGAGGGTAAGGTATTGATACCTAGATACTAAGTTAATAGCTAGATATTAACAGATTGACTAGAATACCCAAATGTTAACTAGTTTATGTAGATACCTAGTATCAGTTATTAGATAAAGGGTAGGTACCAATGTAGGCATTGATGATACCAATAGGTATTCAAGATACCAAGTTGTAGTTAAGGTATTTATATACTAAGGTATTAGAGTTTTAAATAAGTACTATGTATTAATATAATGATATATATATATAAGTTCAAATAGCGTATTGTAAATATGAGTTAGGTACATAGGATACTTAATTCATGTTGACTAGTATAGCTAATTATCTAAGGTATTGACTTAGAAACCTGAGTACAACCTAGCGTCACCTAGTATTTACTGGTTTAGACTTGTAATCACCATAGAAGCTAGGTATGGACCTAAAATCAAGGTAAATACCAAGTGTGACCTAGAAATGGCCTAGAAAATCATATTAGTGTATTTTAACCCATTTATCATCCATTATACCTAAATGACATTGATATTTTGTATATAGGTTTGTGTGACACCAGCTCGGACACCGAGTTATACCATTTGTTCAGGACCACATGCGAGTACATTTCTCTGTTAGTTTTTAATTTATAATAGCGTATATATCATATATTCTAGAACTGTATATTTGATTCTGACACAGTGGTTTCACGGACTGGTACTACATGGATCCTGTCAGGAGATGTTATCCCTTACCGTGTTCAGCGGGTACTCTTTCACATGTATTTTATCGTGTGTATCGGATATTTATTTAGTGTACTTTGTGTTCACACACTCCTCGTGTTCAGTGTGTCCATGTTTGTATTCGTAACGTGTCATGATTGGATCCATTGGTATTGGTTGGGGATGGGGGAATAGGAGTTGGTTATGTGATCAAGTCCCCGTCTATTCGTGTACATGTCGATTATATATCACACGTATAATCAAGTTACCATATTGTATTTATGTTCAACCTAAACTGATCACATAATGAACTTGTATTCTATAGAACATTAGGTAAATTTCATTTATTTCTATTATATTGTAGTTATTCTATTATTTGTTCTTCTTTCCAGTATATTACATGTTAACTCTAGTTCATTTCTTTTTGATGTTTAGTTGTCTTGTATTCTTTTTTATTATTTATTATATATGCTCAATTATGTATTTAAAACTGCTTTCAGAGGTATGTACTTTGCTCCAATCATGACTGAATATATTTTTTAGATGATTGGCTCGTAAACCAGTGCTCTACATACTACGGGCCGCCTGACGGTGTACCATTAGAGGAAACTCCTTTAGAGCCGGAGGACTTAGTACCAGAGCCTGAGGAGGTTTAGATTATTGCTAGGCTTATATTAAACTTTTATTGAGGTTATTGGCATGCATATATTATTTTGACTTGTGGATGTATTATGACTCTTTTTTTCATTATTCGATCTCGTGCTTTATCTTTCCTAGTTTGCATTATGATTGAGTATAGTTTACATTTATCAGATACCAAATTGTTCCTCCGTTTGGAGTTGAGATAATTGACAGGTACCATGTATATATTGTTTGAGATGTTTAGATAGTGGAGTTGACCCAGACAATGTTCCACCGTCGATGCTGCGGCGTAGGCTGGACGTACCCACGTACTCATGCCCGAATATCCGGGTGCGGATCATGACAGATGAAGAACCAAGAGTGTACAGATGTACATCTGGGTTTTTCCACTAGTGATGAGGGGAGTATAAGTCTAGCTTAGACATAGTACTTTTTTAGGAACTTGCCGTTGATGGGCATCATGAGCAAGTCTTCATTGTGTTTCGCAAGACAGTAGGCGCCTTTGGAGAATATCAATTCTACGACGAACGAGCCCTCCCATTTGGGCTAAAATTTGCTAGTCGTCTTGTGGGTCATAACCATCGGTCTCCTTTTAGTTAGGACAAGATCGCCCACTTGGAATGTTCTTTCTTTGACCCGCTTATTGAAGGCTCTAGAGAGACGCGCCTGGTACAACTCAATGCGCTGCTGAGCTAAGTATCATTTTCCGTCCAGTGCTTCCAACTCTTGTAGTCGTCGACGATGGTTGTCGTCCACGGTTAGCTGATTGGAGAGAGCCACTTGGAGTGAAGAGATTTGGATCTTAAGGGGAAGGACCGCTTCGCTCCCGTATACTAAAGAGAATGGCGTACTTCCTGTAGCTTTCTGGACCGTTGTGCGGTAGGCCTAGAGACATTCGCCCAGCTTCTCATTCCAGTCATGCTTGTTGGTTGACACAATTTTTTGAGAATCTTGATAATGGTTTTGTTTGTTGGCCCAATATTTATATTGAGTTTTTGAATATGGCTAATCGATTAAGTTTAGCATTATGATAATCGATCAATCACTATAGTATCTTCTACTTAAACTCAACATTGTCCAGATATGCAATATTTACTTCTGTATATTTTTTGTTCGTCTAACATGTACTTGAAGAAAGCAATAAGCAAGATCAATAATGGACACATGTTATATAATGATGAGCCAAAACGGAGTTATAACAGAAGATTTTTCTGAACTGCCGACAAGGAAAAATGCATCTTCAAGTCAACAAATGTTTCAGAAGATTGGCATCATCATAGTGCTCTTGGTTTTTATATGTAATCTTGTATTTTATTTGAGTCTAGAACTTATGTATATCGAGTCGCACAAGCACTATAAAGAAACTCAATCCACTCAAATAGTCTAAAACCCATCCACCCAGAAATTCAGCCAAAAATATCTTGAACCTATCCACCAAACTAGTCCATATACAAACTTGGATCTACCTAAAATAGGTAAACCAAACTCGGGCCGAATTTGCCCTGAATTCGCACCGAACTCGGTCACCTATTTAGTATAAAATCATCCGGTTGTTATATCCCTGATTTCGTGGCCTCCAACGTTCAAAAATTCAAAAATTCCCTACCAAATTTTGGCCGAACTCGGTTTGGTAATAACCTATAAATAGAATTGGATTTTTACATTCTTACTCACTCAACCATTATCAATATTTCTATCCTATAGTGAGTAAATCCTCACAGCCTAAACTTTCTTATCTCCAAAATTAATTTTTAGCCTTCTAGTGCCAAGTACGATCTCGGTTAAAAGTTGTTCGAGTTGTAAAAGCTTGGTTCATCAAGCTCTTCTTCAGTGTGAAGTTGCAAGCCTTAGGATCAAAACCCGTGTTGTGTGAAGTTGCAAGACTTCGGATCAAATATTGTGGTATAAAGAAGTGGCAAGCCTTCAGATCAAAGCTTGTAATTCAATATTGGTGATTATAGTGGATAAAACTATGAGTTTGAGTTCTTGGGACTGGACTAGTCCTCTCAGAGGAAAACCAGTATACATCATGGTGTTTGTATTTGCTCTCTCTTTCTCTTACTTTATTATATTGCATATATACTACTAATTATTTACTGCCTTCACTTTGCTTAATTTTTAATTAGGTAGATTATTTCGGTGTACTCTATTCACCCCCCTCTAGAGTTACTACTTTTCTTCAATTGGTATCAAAGCAGGTAGTCCCTTATTTAGTTTTTGATCCCAATTGCTCCTTCAATTGGTATCAGAGCAGGTAGTCTCTTATTTAGTTTCTGATCCCAATTGCTCCTACAATTGCTATAAGAGCTGGTTCTCTTGATATTTGGCTTAACATCCTTAGAGACGCATGGCAACTATTAGATCTATCCACACTAACAATGGTGAAGGCCAATCCACAAATAGGCCACCCCTATTTGATGGTACTAACTACACATACTGGAAGACCAATATGAGTTTTTACTTGAAGTCACTGATTTTGACCTTTGGGCTATAGTAGTAGAAGGATATAAGAAGCCACCTAGAATAGTCATAGATGGCAACCTTATAGAGAAACCTTATGATAAGTACACAAACACTGGAAAAAAGAAGAAGCTAATCTTGATGCTAAAGCTATTAACGCTCTATTTTGTGCTATAGACAGAATTGAATTTAACCAGGTATCCACTTGCAGAACTTCACACGAATTATGTAAACTTCTTGAGGTCACTCATGAAGGAACCTCTCAAGTGAAGGAATCAAAAATAAGTCGACTGACACAAGAGTATAAAGCATTCAAGATGAAGCAAGATGAGACCATCACTAAAATTTTCACAAGATTTCTTGACATCGTCAATCCTCTATCCTCTCTTGGCAAGGAGTACAACAACCATGAGAAGATACGCAAAGTACTTATAGGACTTTCGAAGAACTGGAACCCAAAACCAACAACGATCATTGAAGGAAATGACCTTACCACAATAAAACTGGAAACACTCATGGGAAAGCTAATGACACATGAGCTGGACCTCTACGACATCGAAGAAAAGTCAAATCCCACAGAGAAGGCCACCACAATCAAGGCGCATCATAAAAGATCCTCTGGCGATGCCTCTGAAGATGAAGAAACCGATGATGATTCAGACAATGAGGATATGGCCCAAATTTCTAGGAGCTTCGTCAAACGATTCTTGAAGTTTATAAAATCAAACCGAAAGAAGAAATATCTTGATGAAGAGCCAATTTGCTATAACTATAAAAGGCCAGGCCACATGATGAAAGATTTCTCCAAAGAAAAAAGAGAGAATCGATATGAACGATCAAACAAAGGAGAATCTTTGTCTCGCAAATATGCAAATACAAGCATATGGTGTGAAAGTGAAGCTGGCACTTCGAAGAAGAAAGACCTCGACATGCTGCAAAAGTATGCTTAACGGCATTAACTAACGAGGTAAAAGATAATCCTTTATTTGAAGAGGTTTCTTATAATGAATTATCTGATGCTTTCAATAATTTATTTGAATATCACAAAAAGCTTATGGATAAGTATAAGCAAGCCAGAAAAGATATTAAATCTTATATGCTTGAGAATGAAAAGCTTACTTGTTTACTAAATGAAGCTAGAGACTATTCCTCTCTTGACGACTATAATGATATCCCCAAACTTAAGCTTAGCTTACAAGAAGCACTTGACTACTTTGATGAAAGCAATCAAAAAAATCCTAAACTTAAGGAGGATTTGAAAAAATTGAGGAAGAAGTACTCTAATGCATCACTTAGAATTGATGCTCTTACTGCTAAATATGATAATTTATATGACACCTCTAAAAAGTTAGAGATTAGATTGGAAAGTAGGTCGTACAACCTACTACTCAGTCTAACACGAGACATGTGGATAGATAAAGAGCACTCACAATGAAATACCAGCAAGCAAACAAAATGTTTTACACTATCATGCATATAGAACACAACATACTTCACATAATCATGCATTTTATTATAAATATCCATGCAAGACACGTTGTACCACTTCATATACTAATGTCTACCCTTCTATACCCAACCCAAATGCCTATGCTATATGTCATTATTGTGGTTTAAAATGACATATTTTACATCAATGCAAGGCTAGAAAATTGGTTGATATGAATATGTATAAGTGGGTTCCCAAAGCTAACAAATATGGATCCAAATCTTGGATACCAAAGTCTATGCCTAATGATGTAGGTAGAACGCTTTGTGTCAGAATTTAGCATCGAAGAGAATATTGGTGATTGCAATGCTACAAAGGTCATCTACCAAGCAATTGCACCAACATAAGTATAACCACTTGAGCCACTTTGGTAACGTGCTAATTGATTTTTCTTAAATGACTAAAAATTGTAGAATCTAGCATATTTTTAATCAATGTTTTACTACTATCTCTTATTGATATCCTTTAGATGTTATTTATTTTTGAATCAATATGAGATATATGAAACTAGCATTATTACTATAATTCACTTTTGTAAACTCCCTCATTTTATTCTGTAGATAGTTAGGGTGGATTTAGAAAATTTTGGTTTTTGGTAGCAGGTGTCGAGGTTTAGAGTGAAGATAATTTATCTGGTAATTAAATTCTTTTAATTAAACCCTTGGCGCGCCCTATCATTGTTTGATTTTCGGAGCCCAATATCAGCCCATAAATTTTGTTCAATTACTGTACTTCTGACTTGACCCGCCAAATTAGGCACTGGACTTTTTCGTCGATCAAAATCAGCTTTTCGTTGTGCTCTAAATTAATTGTACAATTTTTCGAAACCCTAATCCATATTTAATTCCGTGTCTGACACTTGTGCCGTTACCCTAAAATTTGAGATACCAACTTAACCCGTTGAGCTGGACCAACTAAAGGGTCCAAGACTGACTCCAAGCCTCCACCATTTTTGGCCTTTGTGTCATTTCCGGATTTTGACCCCAAGTGCCCCCAATTAAATTAAATTCGCGGGACACTTTATTTCTATTTAAATCGAGGATACCAACTTTGTAAATCCCATTTTTAATCTTAAATTAATCCCAATGCCTTTCAAATTAAACCCGTGCCTAACGCACAACACCCTCTCACCATGAAAATTACTAAACATATTTTTCTCCATAATTTTTGTGTCATTTTATGTGTCCGTGCAAATTTCTGAATTTACGGGGCTAAGTTACAAATAATGAATTTATGTGTCAACACCCTATTGGCCATGAACAATGGAGAGGTCCCAAAATGGGGTCCCATTCTCACCCATCCATTCACCCCCTTCATGAAGACACCCACTTTCCTTCATGACAAATCTCCACCCTCCATTTTGAATAGGATGATCACCACCCTCCATCCCCTTCACAAACCCCTATAAAGCAACACCTCACCCCACCTTCAACACATTCCAACCGGCCCTAATCCCAAAGAAAACTTCTCTCTCTCCTCCTTCATTTATTACTACATGCATATAACTTTCTCTTTTCTTTTTTCTTCTTCCTCCATTCTTATTCTTCTTCTTCCCTTACTTCTTCTCTCATCCTCTCCCTGAAGAAGACCCCCCTGACCGGCCCGACTCTGGCTCGACTCCGGCGGATCATCGGCCTACTACCCCCGCCGGCCTGTGCTCCCCCTGACCATCCCGTGGTGCAGCACAGTCCTCCCCGCGGCTGTCCGCAGCTGCTCGACTGCGCAGCCCCGCTGACGAATGGACTGTTTCCTCCCGACTAGCCGGACAGTGCAGATCAGCACAGCCCCCCTCCGGCAGTGCACCCCTGCACAGCTCTGGAGCAGCCATCCTCCCCGGTCGGCCAACCGATCCAGCTTCGACGACGCTGTACGGTGCACCCCGCCCCACTGTGCAGAGCACCTAGCCGACCGCTGCGCAGCTCCGGCCGTGCGACTCTCCCGTCTGGCCTCCTTCCTGTCCAACGCTTCCCCGTCCGCCGGTGTGACTCCCTTGTCCGGCCGACCTCACCCCTCCCGACTTCCCCGTCTCCTTCCTGTTATTACACTACCACCACCACCATTAGCTTACGCCACCACCACCACTACCACAAGCTCCTTACATCGCCCACTCGACCACCCTCAACCCGTCCACCTCCAGCTTGTTCTCCGGCCATCACCCCTCCGGCCAGCTAGCCTCGACGAGGTACAACTCCCTCCCCCTCTCTTGGATTATATATATGTGTTATTAGTTAGGGTTTATAGTTGTGTAGTGTAGTGTAACTTGGAGCATATATGTGTGTATGTTTGATTAGGGTTCCAATATTGAGTTTATGATTTATTTTCATAAGTTCTAAATTAAAATTATGATGTACAGGAAGATAGGGTTTAAGGAAATAAATGAAAATTTAGGGTTTATTCTTCATGAAATTAATGGGTAAGCATGGAGTTGGGATATAAGGTTATAGAATATATACTTCGAGGCTTGGAAATTTTAGGTACATTTAAATTTAAGGGTTGAGAATGGAACGGGCTTAGTAAAGGGTACGAATAATCATTGAGATTTTTGGTGGGTAAGTGTCATGTGAAATCTAAGGGTTATTACATTTTAGTAAATATACCTTGATGGATGTAGAGGAGCAGGTTTGAGTATTATGAAATGATGAGGCGTTATTAAAAATATTAATTTGTATCGTAGAGTATGTTTATGTTTAGGAGATGTGTTTGATATCATAAGTTGTTCATTTGCTGAGGACTGATAAATAATAAGGAAATGGTAGAGGAGTAGCTATGTATAAGGGAGATGAGGTTCAGATGACGACATAACAGTTTCGTGGGTTAAATAAATAATAAGTAAATTATTTGAGGGAGATATATATATAAGCGTGCATGATAACGTCTGTGAAATACCAGGGGCAATCTGAGTATTTATCATGGCTCGAACCACTGATAAATATCGTGATGAACATAGTAAGATCGAGGTTTGGATTGATGATATGGTACAAATATTTAATTTGAATAGATGTAACGTACTCCGAATTAACCCTGGTCAACCCCCTAGTGTCTTGTACTTGTGAGTCGTAGCCAAAACTGAGTTTAGATGAAGATGTGTGTCTGTCACTACCACATTCTGAAAACAGGGGTATTTTTGACTTTTTATAATTATTAGTATTATGGTAGGTATATTAAATAATTTCATTATAGGTGTATTTAAATTAAATAAATTTATGAGATGGGTAATTAAATATATTATTATATTTACAGTATTTATTAATGTTTGAGCTGGTAGACTTGACCTAGAAGCCCACTAGACGAACGCCTGTCCGAATTATAGGATTTTGTATTAAATTTGTATTATTAGAATTTGAATTATTGGAGGCCGTAATTAATTATCGTAATTTAATTAATTGTTGCGCCCTGCCCTTGCTTCGATATTTGGAGCGCTATCCTGTCTTTTGCCTTCCAACAAATTTTATAACCTTGCCCTAGACGTGCCTGCCTTCCATTCTGATATTTTTGCAACTCATAATTATGATCTCTTGAGCTTTATTTTAGCCGCACAATATTCGTCGCGGACGTTTATTTAATTCCTAAATAAATTTAATTTCTGTATCGTTGTGCGTTCCAATCGAAATTGGAGGCAATCTTGACCTAATTTTCGTGCGGCCCAAAATAGAGTAATATTCTGTTCTGAGCCTTCTTCATTAATGATATTGGTGACACGACCTAATTTTGGTCCCATGTATTCCTAATTAATTTTAGAACGCCAAGTGTATCTAATTTTAATTAATTAAATTCAGAAACTCATTTCTGTGTAATTTTCCATTTATTGGGGACTTAATTGCAAAATTGCAATGATGTGTCACCATCCTATTGGTTTAATCCAAATGAAGAAACCATCCCCCTATCCTTGACTGGTCAACCCAACACCCTCTCTCCTCTTTTCTTTTGTTTGCATTTTCTCCATGTTAAATCATGGCCCTCCATTTAAGATGGAGCCATTTCTACCACACAACACCCTTATAATTCCTCAACACTCTTCCCAAAGCAACCCATCCACAATACTTGGCCGACCCTAATTTCTAGGGAGCCACATCATCCTCCCCATACAAAAGAAACCCACCCTCTAACTATTACTTCATCACCATCACCAAAACAAAACTAAAACTAAGCCAACTCCCCTTCATCCCTGACCCAGCTCATCCCGAGCCATCTCCGGCGGCCAGCCGATCCACCACCGCACTGTCCACCCGGCCAAGCTCGACCCCGGCCTGTCTCCGGAGCAGCCCGTGTCCGGCCATCCAGACCCCATGGGGCGCCGAGCAGCCATCGCCTGAGAGAACCTGACATCATCTTCTTCCTCAACCTATCTCCTTCCCCGATATCCCGCTGCCTGAACCTCTGTCCGGCGATGACTGAACGACCTTCTCCTCGACAGCACAGTCATCACCCCTCGAGCCTACCTCGACACCGACCCCTACCTCGAGCCAACTCCGGCACTGCAACCTCCCCCAACTCCTCGGATCTTCCTACACCTCGACGCCCGACGAGCCACCTCCCTCTGCAACTCCGCTCCCCCGTCAGTCCGCCACTGCACCTCCGAGTTCCGTCCTCCTCTCTTCTTCTTCGGCCATAGCTTCGGTGAGAACCACCATTCCCCGCTGAGATGATACTTCAGCTCCTCCATATCCCCGCGACGAGCCACCCTGCAGCTCCCGGGTCGAGCACCCCCATCTCCTTCTCAACTCCTTCCGCTGTAACGGTCCGGCCGACCATCCCTGCATCCTCCCAACTCCACTCGAGCCGGCCCCGGCCACTGCTCATCTCCGTCGAGCAGCCACTGATCCCTCCGGCCGAGTCCCGAGCCCAACTCCCCGCTGCTCCTCCCTGCCTACTCCTCTTCCACCGTCGAGTCGACCACAACTTCCCTCGACACAGCTGGCATTTCCTCCAGCCTCGCCACTCGACTCCTCCCTCGTCCTCCCGCTGCTGTGAACCCGAACCACCCGCAGCTCACACCCCCTCCGACTTCACCACCAAGCATCCCAGCCTTCCTCCTCCCTGCTGTATCTCCTCCACCGCCTCCGCAGTACGGCCATCCTTCCCGGCCAGCCGACAACCCACAGTGAGATCTCCTCCTCATCTTTTCCCTCCTTTATTTGAAAAATTAATTCTATGTAAATGTTATGGTATTTATACGCATTAGTATATGTATTCATATAAATATATATATGTATGTATTATTTAGTATATGTATTCATATATATATATATACGTATATGTATGTATATATTTTTATTAATTGCATTCATATATATATATGTATGTATATTGGTATTTTCATAAAATTGTATTTAATAAAATGTACACTATAATATTAGTGTAAATTAAATTAATGTATCAGTACTTATGTATTCATATATATATGTACGTATTTTAATTATGTATCAAATAGTGTGTTTAATATGTATAAATGTATTTAATTATTGTATATGTATATATTTATTATAACTGATATACATGTAAATACGTATATATATATAGTATATATAATTAATTTAGTATATATAGTAAAATTCTAATTTGGCTTATATTCTTATGAATATACCTGGTATAAAGTATTTCCTAGTAGATATTTATAATTAAACATACAGTATTAAGTTTACTTAAAGTATATATAAATACACATATCTATTTTCGTACCAAATGTATTTAATATTATATGTTAGTACGATATGTACATTTCTATGTCTCCACTAGATGACCCGAGAGTAAATACGAATACCCCGTATTTACATGGACCTGATCCTGTGAACGGTCAGTTGACTGCCACGCGTACGCTGACGTACTGGCAAGCCCCGTACCATTATGATCGTCTGTCTTGCCCAGCAATCGCAGACGCGACGCCCGTACAATTTAACGCACACTGACCCTAGATTGACCAGTGCCATACTTGGCAGAGCCCCTGAGTTTATGTATTGTATTGTGTTGTGTTAGTGTAGCATCTGATACAATATTATATTTATTATATGTTTATAGGACTGTTGGATCCTCCAGACGATACTCTGGGACAGGACATTGGTGTTACTAGCTAAGGACCCAAGGCGAGTACATTCTCTGATTAGTTTCTTATTTATGATATCCCCTATGTTTACTGTATCTAGTGTAAATATCCATGCTCTAGACACGATGGTTACACGGATTGGTATATACGGATCTTGTCATGAGATGTTATTCCTTGTTCATGGTGTAGCTTGTACAAGTCTTGCTTCATTGATATCTTGTACATGTATAGACACTGATTTCCAGGGAGAATTGCTACCTCCTTAGGGAATCCCGTGCCATAGTGTACCATGATTGGATCTACTATACCAGTCGGGGGTAGGGGAGTATTTTATTGTAGATATGTGATCATACCCAACTCTACATACATCATAGCTCACCCACGCCTCACGTCGGTGTAGCCTTACCATTACATGCCTCATCACTGTTACATATGGTTAGCCTGACTATTACTCGCATCATAGCTATTCCTACGGATTAGCCTGACCTCAAGGATGATCGCTAACCAATATAATGAGTTTACTAGTCCCAAGCCGATCACATGTTAAAGCTAGTACTCACACACTTAGTCATAGGATTCTTGCTCATTGACATATTGTCTCCTTTCCTGCATTTACTTACAGTATTTCCAGTATATTATTATTGTATATTTCTCGTACATATACATGCATCTTGTATATTTCCATCTATATACTGCTACATAGTTTATATCATTGATATAGAACTGCTAATTAGAATGTACTTTGCTCCATCCTGGCTGGAAAATATTTTCTAGACTGTGACCTTAGTGGACTTGTTTCTAACACAGTTGGGGATTGGATGTTACTGATTGCAGGTATGACTATTTTATCGTTAGACTTGTCTTGTATTTCTTTGCTTGCCTTGATATCTCATCGTGCTTTAGTTTATGTGATTGAGTATTTCCAGCATTATTTTGTGATATCCACGTCTCCTTATGGAGTTGGGTATTCATGTGAGATTGATTAGATAGTTACATGACCTAGACAACGTTCTACCACCGATGCTGCGGCGTAGGCTGGACGTACCCACGCTCTCGTACCCCTATATCGGTGCGGGTCGTGACAGTGTCGCATCCCTGTCTGACGTAGAATAGATTATTGATTATTGGTTTGTATCTCTTCTCTAGGTACTACGGGACCAGAGGACTTGGACGTGGTACCGGATCCTCGTCATCAACAGCCGGACGCAGGCAAGTGTACCTTGCCACCTTGTATTTCAGTTTATAGATATTTATTGTTTCGTTATGTACTTTGTACACGTAGTTATGTTGACGTTCGATACTTTGCGACCGGTTCACAACCGGGTGCTGACGTTCGTCGTAACGTCTTAGAATAATTGTTAGATGCTTGTAGTACCTCGATGCACGTACCTGAGTACATCGATACTCCAGGACACACTCATACACTGTGATCATGCCAGATTCCTGTCCTGATACTGGCATCATGACCAGAAACTGGGACGACCTTAGGGTCGCGTCTGTTGAGTTATCTTCCGTATATCGAGACTGTTAGATAGAGGTTCAGGTTCAGCGCACAATCGTTGACCGCTTGGGATGGGGAAGACAGTTATTAGACGTTTGGGCTACTATGCACGCGCTTATATATATATATATAGTGATCCTGTATTCTAGAGTAGTGTATCACCCGTGTGTCTCTGTGCTCGGAGCTGCGGTACGCCCCGTGTGTCTCTATGTTCGGAGCTACAATTTTATTTTGGACAGCCCACGCGTCGAACATTGTCTTTAAACTGTGTCACACTAGTTGGTTATGATAGAGTACCCTGTCGTGCACTTGTACTTCCTGTTTACTTGGTATGTTGTATTTCTGTACCTTGTTACGTCCCTCTGAGGACCTGGTTCCCTGCCAGTTTTGCAGCATAGATGATTACGGAGCATTTGGAGTTGCTGTTGGAGTTGCATGTCTTGCGGGCATGGTACCAGGTACTCACATTATATCTACCGGCATTATAGTTATTTTATATTATTTATTTCATCTGCTGTTATAGCCTAGTTTTTATAGACTCATACTTATTCTCAAGTCTATTCGAGTTAGTGTGTTATTGGGCGGCCGACTCTAGCACATATAACTCTTTCTTGTTTACTATTGTACATTATGGATTGAGACATAGAGGTTTACATTTATGGAATATCTAGATAGTGCCTTTTATATTACAGCTTATACGTATTCGAGTCAGACCAGAGTCTGGTCGAATGCGTAGCTGGCGTGTCACGTATTCCTGGTCCTACTTTTGGGACTGGGGCGTGACATATTTTTGTGGTGGCCCATACAGGTCCAATTTAAATCGTCTTGGTCACCTGACTGTGCCAAGCGAGCCTGCAAATTAGGAATAGATGTTATGATTGTTGAGTAGGATCTCAATACATAATCGATTTTAGAACTCTTTGTATGTGATTATCGCCCTTGGTCTCCCACTTTGCATTCGTTCAATCTTCGTCAATATCGCTATCCTTGTTTCTCGTCCCCTATTGTGCGGGGAGACGAATGCTTGTGACTGATGACTTTCCTCCAGAAGAAGATCGAAGACCAGACGACAGGAGACATAATTCGTATACCTTTCTCGGAAAAGAGTGTTACCTTATCAGGACAGATTGATGGGTTCTTTGGATTCTCGAACTAGTGTGGAAGTCTGGCAAGAGAGTTGGACCTAGTAGTACCCTACCCGTACTTGGGGTAGCAATGATCTTGGAAGTACTGAGAGCTGGAAGGATTGTTGATCATGACCTAGAATAATTTACGAAAATGCATAGCCTGATGTTGGAAACTAGTAATTGTATATGATAGCAATGCTAGGAACGATTATTATGAGCTAGAGGAGATGAAAATTTTAGGATCTCACTTGGGAGATAATAATCGAATTCCAGGAAATCCTAGTATGTGCTTGAGTGATACCATTATTGTATTATGCGACTTGGAGGGATAAATAACGAAAAGAAGAAACTCGAGGAATAAAAATTTTTGGAAAAAATTGAGGAGAAGAGAAATTATACTTAAGGCAGGGGAGAAAATATTCTTTTAAAGGATTAGTATGGTAAACAGAACAAGAGGATTCATTTGAGGTTAAGTCTGGACGATGACACCATCCTAGCATGAGTTGATTGAGCCAATACCACACGACACTAGATTGTCGACGTAGATGCATTTATATTTTTAGGCCACCAGGTTACCCTGAGTTGAGTTCAGGGAACCCAGGAGTATGGTGCCCATCTACCTTAGGGGTATACAATGCAGGAGGTGAACCAGTGTACCAACATGTTATATCAGAGTTGAGGATATTTTTCTAGAGGATCTTCTAGGCCTGCCACCTGACAGAGAGATGGAGATTGTTAAAGAGTGGACTCCCAGAGCCGAGCCAGTTATCCTCTCGTCTTCAGAATAGCACCGATATAGTTGGTTGAGTTGAAGATCCATAGTAGAGGATCTCTTAGACAAGGATTTCAGTCGGGCTAGTGTTTCCCCATGGGAAGCAACTATCTTAATAGTGCCGAAGAAGGATGAGACAGTATACTTGTGTATCGATTACAGGGCGTTAAGGGCGGTAACGAATAAAGAACAAGTACCCTATGTCGCGCATCGATGATTTATTTGATTAGCTTAGCGGCGCATATGCATTCTCGAAGATCGGTCTCAGATCAAGTTATCACCAGATCAAGGTACGGAGAGAGGACATTCCGAAGACGGCTCTTCGGACGAAGTATGGGCACTGTGAGTTTCTAGTCATGTTGTTTTAACCAACGTGCCAGTAGTATTTATGAGTTTGAGGAACAATATTTTCCACCAGTACTTGGATAAGTTCTTGGTGGTAATTATTGATGATACCTTGGTGTATTCTAAGGCCAGAAAGAGCTCAACATGAGATAGAGGCACTGGCTAGAGTTGATGACAGATTATGATATCGAGTTACAGTGCCACCCTGGCAAGGCGAATGAAGTAGCAGATACCTTAAGCAGGATGCCCATGGCATATTTTTACGACTCATCGTCGGTTGTTAGAGGATCTTCAGGATTAAGATCGTATTGCCAGGCATTGCCAGGCATGAAAGAACGGATGGCCAGACTCGAGGTTTGGTCTACGTTTATTGAGAGGATCAAGGGAGCCTTGCCTACAGATATGATATTTAGACGATTGCGAGAAAGGACAGAGGCCGACATGCAAACAGGACTCAGGATTCATGGAGACGGAACATTGAGGTATGGAGATAGCCTATACATTCCGAGTGGCAAGCTATGCCAAGAGTTGATGACCGAGACTCATAGCTCAATTGTTCTATTCATCCCGGGGGTACGAAGATGTACAGAGATTTGAGACAGCATTTCTGGTGGCATGGGATGAAGAGAGAAATCGCAAGATTCGTGGCAAAATGTTTAGTTTGTCAGTAAGTCAAAGCTGAACATCAGAGGACTGCAAGGTTATTGCAGCCGCTTCCCATTCCCAAGTGAAAGTGGAAACACGTTATCGTGGACCTTGTCACAGGATTTCTGCGAAGCCCTAACAGGAAAGATACAGTGTGGGTTGTCGTAGACAGACTCACCTAGTCTGCATAATTCTTGTCTTTCAGAGTTGGACAGTCCACGGAGATATTAGCTGGCATGTATATGAGGCAGATAGTACGGTTACATGAAGTGCCTGCCAGCATCGTATCGGGTCATGATTCCAGATTTACGTCATATTTTTTGCGAAGTATGCAGGAGATCCTAGGAACTCGTCTCAAGTTCAGCACTGCATATCATCCACAGACTGATGGACAGTCAGAGCGCACGATACAGATATTAGAGGATATGTTGAGAGCGTGCATGATTAATTTTAGAGGATCTTGGGAAGGCCACCTACACTTGGTAGAATTCTCCTACAATAACAGTTACCAGGCTAGCATACAGATGGCACCTTATGAGGCACTGTACGGCAGGAAATATAGGTCGCCAGTTTGTTGGAGTGACGTGGGAGAGCGTCAGATACTTGGTCCAGAGTTGGTGACACAGACAGTAGGGAAGGTCAAACAGATTCAGAACCACCTGCGCGCAGCACAGGACAGACAGAAATACTGGGCAGATGCGCACCGCAGACCATTGGAGTTCAAGGAGGGTGACCACGTATTTTTGAGGATATCGTCCACTCGTGGTACCATCAGATTCGGAGGCAGAGGCAAGCTGAGTCCGAGGTACATCGGGCCTTTTGACATTTTGGAACGAGTTGGCGAAGTGGCTTACCGTCTTGCATTACCTCCATCATTAGAGGGAGTACATGACGTATTTTACGTATCACAATTGAGGAGATATGTCACAGACCCTAGCCACGTGCTTGATCATTCAGAGATTACAGTCGGGCCCAGTCTGTCTTACGTAGAGCAGCCAGTTGAGATCCTCGATCGCAGCGAGAAGACTTTGAGAGGGCAGACGATTCGACTGGTCAGAGTGGCTTGGAAGCACCATTCACCAGGCGAGTCTACTTGGGAACGCGAGGATTCTATTCGGCAGCGATTCCCGTACTTATTTGAGGAGCAAGGTACGAATTTACGTACGACAATTGATTACTAGTTGTTTTAAAATTCTTTTAGATATTATTGTGCTTTACTTTTAATTTCGGGGACAAAATTTTTCTAAGTTGGGAAGAATGTAAACCCTCTCGTTTTATTTTGTAGATAGTTAGGGTGGATTTAGAAAATTTTGGTTTTTGGTAGCAGGTGTCGAGGTTTAGAGTGAAGATAATTTATCTGGTAATTAAATTCTTTTAATTAAACCCTTGGCGCGCCCTATCATTGTTTGATTTTTAGAGCCCAAAATCAGCCCATAAATTTTGTTCAATTACTGTACTTCTGACTTGACCCACCAAATTAGGCACTGGACTATTTCGTCGATTAAAATCAGCTTTTTGTTGTGCTCTAAATTAATTGCACAATTTTCTGAAACCCTAATCCATATTTAATTTTGTGTCTGACACTTGTGTCGTTATCCTAAAATTTGAGATACTAACTTAACCCGTTGAGCTGGACCAACTAAAGGTTCCAAGACTGACTCCAAGCCCCCACCATTTGTGGCCTTTGCGTCATTTTCGGATTTTGACCCCAAGTGCCCCCAATTAAATTAAATTCGCGGGACACTTTATTTCTATTTAAATCGGGGATACCAACTTTGTAAATCCTATTTTTAATCCTAAATTAATCCCAATTCCTTTCAAATTAAACCCGTGCCTAACGCACAATACCCTCTCACCATGAAAATTACTAAACATATTTTTCTCCATAATTTTTGTGTCATTTTATGTGTCCGTGCAAATTTCCAAATTTATGGGGCTAAGTTGCAAATAATGAATTTATGTGTCAACACCCTATTGGCCATGAACAATGGAGAGGTCCCAAAATGGGGTCCCATTCTCACCCATCCATTCACCCCCTTCATGAAGAAACCCACTTTCCTTCATGACAAATCTTCACCCTCCATTTTGAATAGGATGATCACCACCCTCCATCCCCTTAACAAACCCCTATAAAGCAACACCTCACCCCACCCTCAACACATTCCAACCGGCCCTAATCCCAAAGAAAACTTCTCTCTCTCCTCCTCCATTTATTACTACATGCATATAACTTCTCTTTCCTTTCTTCTTCTTCCTCCATTCTTATTCTTATTATTCCCTTACTTCTTCTCTCTTCCTCTCCCTGAAGAAGACCCCCCTGACCGGCCCGACTCTGGCCCGACTCCGGCGGATCACCGGCTTGCTACCTCCGTCGGCCTGTGCTCCCCCCGACCATCCCGTGGTGCAGCACAGTCCTCCCCGCGGCTGTCCGCAGCTGCTCGGCTGCGCAGCCCCGCTGACGACCGGACTGTTTTCCCCCGACCAGCCCGACAGTGCAGATCAGCACAGCCCCGCTCCGACAATGCACCCTCGCACAGCTCCGGAGCAGCCATCCTCCCCGGCCGGCCAACCGATCTAGCTCCGACGACGCTGTACAGTGCACCCGCCCCACTGTGCAGAGCACCCAGCCGACCGCTGCGCAGCTCCGGCCGTGCGACTCTTCCGTCAGGCCTCCTCCCTGTCCAACGCTTCCCCGTCCGCCGGTGTGACTCCCTCGTCCGGCCGACCTCACCCCTCCCGACTTCCCCGTCTCCTCCCTGTTATTACACCACCACCACCACCATTAGCTTACACCACCACCACTACCACAAGCTCCTTACATCGCCCACTCGACCACCCTCAACCCGTCCACCTCCAGCTTGTTCTCCGGCCATCACCCCTCCGGCCAGCTAGCCTCGACGAGGTATAACTCCCTCCCTCTCTCTTGGATTATATATATGTGTTATTAGTTAGGGTTTATAGTTGTGTAGTGTAGTGTAACTTGGAGCATATATTACATCTTTAAACTATTTCACACTAGTTGGTTATGATAGAGTACCCTGTCGTGCACTTGTACTTTCTGTTTACTTGGCATGTTGTATTTCTGTACCTTGTTACGTCCCTCTGAGGACCTAGTTCCCTGCCAGTTTTGCAGCATAGATGATTACGGAGCATTTGGAGTTGCTGTTGGAGTTGCATGTCTTGCGGGCATGGTACCAGGTACTCACATTATATCTACCGGCACTATAGTTATTTTACATTGTTTATTTTATCTGCTGTTGTAGCCTAGTTTTTATAGACTCATACTTATTCTCGAGTATATTCGAGTTAGTGTGTTATTGGACGGCCTACTCTAACACATATAGCTCTTTCTTGTTTACTGTTGTACATTGTGGATTGAGACATAGAGGTTTACATTTATGGAATATCTAGATAGTGCCTTTTATATTCCAGCTTATATGTATTCGAGTCAAACCAGAGTCTGGTCGAATGCGTAGCTGGCATGTCACGTATTCCTGGTCCTACTGTTGGGACTGGGGCGTGACAACTTTTGACTCATGGCTAGTTATTGATTAGTTCACACTATAGAGTTATTTACTTTTTATTAGTATGACACAATTGTTTATGCATGCTTTATATCTTTTAGTAAACTTTATTCGTCAAGAATTAGGTTTCTAGATTTCATTTTTGTATGATGTTATAATTAGCATATATACCTATTAAATCTAAGTTCTTTAAAGTTAAGATTACTTTTGGTTATAAGAAAGGTATAAATAGCCTAAGCGATATGGTACTTAAGTGTCTTCGGACCACCGCTAGCTGGGATCCGGCCCCTACAACTAACCCAAGATGATCAACACTTTATTGAATAATAATTTGTTAAGGTCTATTTGCAATTGTTTTTATTATACAACAGTGAATCTAAGTCGTACTTTTGACTTAAAGTTGACAACTTTTAGTATAGACTATAACACTATGACTTTTATTAAATACTACTTGGTTTTTCTAGCTGTTTATGTACTATGTCACTTAGTTTAAAATTTAGACTTCTGGCTAGTTGCAATGATATGCATATTTTATTTTCTACTACATAATTGGATGCTAGACTATGATTGGGATATCTGAGAGAAGTTATTTCATTGTCTCTTGCATATGACTAATATTCATTTATGCCTCTCTTGTATTATTGTTACCCAATATTTTATAGTAATGAATTGAATATATCTGCGTTTAGATACCTTCATGATATGCAAGGTAACTATTCAAGACATTGTTATGGTATACATATCATTATTTTACATAATTTCTTATGTTGATAGTCTAGATACTTACTCTTTACCACATTATCATATTATATGCTTTATACTATTCACCTTGTCTTCATAATATACACTTCGTTTGCGGGGGAGCCGTAAACAATATATTTTGACAAATAAGGAGAAATATGTCAAATATGTGCATATTCGCCAACATCGTACTACGTGGAGCTTATGCACATATAGAAGCTTCGGTAAAGATTTGTATTAATATCTCCTATTACGGGGGAGCTTCTTTTTTATCATGTCAATGGAAGAGAAGTAAGTTTAAGTATATAAGTATATGTTTAAGTAGTATACATATAGTGATTTATGCTTATTATTTTTGATATATGCATCGATTATATTTGTCTTAAACCTAACTGATTTGCCATAATAAAAAAGGGAGAGATTATAAGACCAATATTTATATTGAGTTTTTGAATATGGCTAAGCGATTAAGTTTAGCATTATGATAATCGATCAATCACTATAGTATCTTCTACTTAAACTCAGCATTGTCCAGATATGCAATATTTGCTTCTGTATATTTTCTTGTTCATCTAACATGTACTTGCAGAAAGTAATAAGCAAGATCAGCAATGGACATATGTTATATGATGATGAGCCAAAATGGAGTTATAACAGAAGATTTCTCTGAACTGCCGACAAAAAAAAATGCATCTTCAAGTCAGTAAATATTTTAGAAGATTGGCGTCATCATAGTGGTCTTGGTTTTCATATGTTATCTTATATTTTATTTGAGTCTAGGACTTATGTAAGTTGAGTCGCACTAGTAACTAGAAAGTAACTCAGTCCACTCAAATAGTCTAAAACCCATCCACCCAGAAATCAGGACAAAAATATCTTGAATCTATCCACCAAAGTAGTCCACATACAAACTTGGATCTACCAAAAATAGGTAAACCGAACTCGGGCCGAATTCGCCCCGAATTCGTACCGAACTCGATTAACTCTTTAGTATAAAATCATCCAGTTGCTATATCCCTGATTTTGTGGCCTCCAACGTTCGAAAATTTAAATATTCCTTACTGAATTTTGACCGAACTCGGTTTGGTAATAACCTATAAATAGAGTTGGATTTTCACATTCTTTCTCACTCAACCATTCTCAATCTTTCTATCCTATAGTGAGTAAACTCTAAGAGCTTAAACTTTTTTATCTCCAAGATCAACTTCCAGCCTTCTAGTGCCAAGTGCGATATCGGTTAGAAGTTGTTCGAGTTATAAAAGTTAGGTTCATCAAGCTCTTCTTCTTTGTGAAGTTGTGTCATGACCCGCACCCGGTATAGGGGCACGAGAACGTGTGTATGTCCAGCCTACGTTGCAGCATTAGCGGTAGAACGCTGTCTAGGTCATGTAACTATCTAATCAATCTCATATGAATATCCAACTCCAAGAGGAGACACGGATATCACAGTATACTATGAACAATATACTCAATCACATAACTACAACATGATAAGATCTCAAAGAAACAAGTAAGATGCAATACAAGTCTAAAATAGAAATAGTCTAACTCAACAATATAATCCAACTCTCAAATAAGTTTGCCGGAGACAAATCCGGTACCAAAATAGACAGCTAAGAAACTAACTAGATAACTAGTGATTCCGGCTAAACCTCCCGGAATCACAATTGAACTACTAAGTCCAAGACTGCAGCTACTCACCTTGTGATCCATAAGTGTCGGACACCAGTCCTCTAGGCATAGTCTGGAAAATATTTTCCAGTCAGGAAGGAGCAAAGTACATATCAAATAACATTTCCATTTAATTGATAAGGGCTATAAAATAATAAACAGATAATGCTATATATCGAGAGAAGACAGTGAATAAATGCAATAGCAAAATAAAGAGACAGGCAATGTAAAGAGACATGCAATATAGACAATATGAAACAGTCAATGCATATATAAAACGAAGAGAATGAGATACAATATCATATACGGGTGATGTAGTATATGATCTAAAATAGAGAACTGCAACTATTATAAGTGTTTGGAATATCAGTCTATCATGTGATCGGCTTGGGACAGGATCAGGCTGGCTATATATGATTAGCTATGATTCATGTAAGGTCAGGCTAACCATTTGGTTAGCTATGATGCATGTAGAGGTCAGGCTAATCATATATAACAGCTATGAGGCATGTAATGGTCAGGCCGCACCTGACGTGAGATGTTGGGTGAGCTATGATGCATGTAGAGTTGGGTATGATCACATAATCTACTAATATTTCCCCCGCCCCCAACTAGTACAGTGGATCCAATCACGACACGTCACGATACATGAGCAATATCCAATATATCATCAATGTAACATCTCATGATTTGCAGGTCCAAGCTATATACTAGTCCGTGTAGCACAGTGTCAAGAATCAGATGTAACATTTCTAGATACTGGAATTATAGATATTATCAAATAATTGGAAAAATTATCAGAGAATGTACTCGTCTTGGGTCCTTAGCTGGTAACATCAATATCCTGTTCCAGAGTATCGTCTGGATGACCAACAGTCCTATAGATATATCATAAAATAATACAATACTACATCACATGCTACACTAACACACAATCAAAAATATATCGAACTCAGGGGCTATGCCAGGTATGGCACTAGTCAACTAGGGTCAAGTGCGTCAAGTTGCACGGGTGTCGCGTTTGTGATTGCTGTGCAATCAGGCAGTCGGTGATACGGGTCTTGCCAGTACGTTGATGTACGTATGGCAGTCCACTAACAGTTCACAGGGTCACAAGGTCATGTGTAGTTACGGGTATCCGTATTTATACTCGGGTTACCTAGTAGAGATACATATATAAATATACATATTATTAATTATAAACATTAATATTCAATACATATATAATATATAGTTGAATAATATATATATATATATATATATATATATATATGTACCAATAAAAATATATATACTATATACTTGTATACATGTACATATATATATATATATATATATATATATATATATATATATATATATATATATATATATATATATATATATATATATATATATATATATCAAAATATACGTATTAACATATATTATGCTATGTATATATATGTTTTGATATATATATATATATATATATATATATATATATATATACCAAATACATTTTTACAAAACATATACTGTACATATATATGTTTATATGTACCAAAATACGCTTAAACCTATACATATACTAATACTAATTTACTAATTGAATTTATACTATGTATACATATACATACTACTAGATATTAAGAATATACTAAATGCATATACGAAATATATATATATATATATATATATATATATATATATATATATATATATATATATATATATATATATATATACCAATTATATATCTCAAATACATACTAAATACATACATGCATACGTATACTTATACATACGTACACGAGGGGGGACCGTACCTGTGCAAGACAACGGCGAAGACTTCCACGATGAGGTAGCTGGCCGAAAAGATGCAGAGGGATGAGGGAGCTCGTGAGTGATGAAGTCGGATCGAGGGTGCTCCGGCAATGGCGGAGGCGGCGGTCTTACTGGGCTGGTCGTAGACGAGGCGGTCCGACGAGGTGAAGGGGTGCACGAGGCTATGACGGCGAGGTGGTCGTGCACTGCTGTGGACGCCCGGGGCTGAGGGGGAACTCGCCGGGTCAGCAGCTCGGTTGGGGAGACACCGGTGGGGATGAACGGAGTAGGGGAGTTGCGGTTGATGGAGCGGTGCAGTGGTGGTGTTTCGGGTTGGCCGGTGTCCGCTGCTCGTTGAGGGAGCTGGTCGAAAAATGGCTCGAGGGGTGGAGTATGGCGGTGATGCCGATGTGTCGACGACGAGGTGAACGGGGCTCGGCGGGCTGAGTGCAGGAGGCTGGGTGCAGGGCTCGAACGGATGGGTGAGGCGGAGACGAGCGGGGATCTCATCGAGGAAGACAAAGACGAGGGTGGTGGTGTCAGGAGTCGGTTCAGGAGAGGAGGAAGCTCGGCTGTACGGGGGGATTGGCTCGCCGGAGATGAGATACGGGGAGGAGCTAGGTGCAATTGGTGGTGGTGGTCGTGTGCAGCAGGAGGCCGGCGTCTAGTCGAGTGCAGGAGGTCGGAGAAGATGGGGGAGGTTGCCGGTGTGTCGAGGCAGTGGGTGGAGGAGGGCTCGGCGTGGAGTCGAGGGAAGGGGAGTTGCGGAGCTGTGCCGGAGCAGCAGGCCGGCTGCGGGGGTCGGAGCTTGGTCGGAGAGCTCGATCGAGGGCCAGGTGGTGGAGGCTGGATCGGTGGCTGGGTGTCGGAGATGACCGGAGGTTGGCCAGACAGTCGGGCTGGAGGTTGAAGGAGGGTTGGTTTTGGTTTGTTTGTGAAGGTGTTATATTTGTAAGGAATTTTTCATGGGGATGGTAGTTTTGTATGTGGGAGGAGATGATGTGACCTCCTAGGAATTAGGGCCGGCCAAGCCTAGGGATGGGGTTGCCTTGGGAAAAGAGGTTGAGGAATATATAAGGGGTTGTGTGGTGGGGATGGCTCCATTTTAAATGGATGGCCATGATTCAACATGGAGAAAATTCAAACAAAAAGGAGGATAGAGGGGTTGGGTTGACTAGTCAAAGAAAGGGGGTTGTTTTCTTTATTTGAGTTAAACCAATAGGATGGTGACACACCATTGCAATTTGCAATTAAGTCCCCAAAAATTAGAAAATTGCACAGAAGTGGGTTTTTTGGATTTAATTAATTAAAATTAGATACAATTGGCGTTCTAAAATTAATTAGAAGCACAAGGGGATAAAATTAAGTTGGGATACAAATATCATCAGTGAAGAAGACTCAGAACATAATATTACCCTAATTTGGGTTGCACGAAAATGGGTCGAGTTTGTCTCCAATTTCGATTGGAACGCACAACGCTACAAAGTTGGATTTTATTTAGAAATTAAATAAACGTCCGCGACGAATATTGTGCGGCTAAAATAAAGCACAAAAGAGCATAATTATGAGTTACAAAAAGGTCCGAATGGAAGACGGGAACGTCTAGGGCAAGGTTGTGAAATCTGTTGGAAGGCAAAAGCTAGGGTAGCGCTCCAAATATTGAAGCAACGGTAAGGCACGATAATTAAATAAAATTACGACAATTAATTATAATTAAATATTATACAATCATTTACACATTAATTATGAAAAATACGAAAATATCCCTAATCTGAAATGTGGGGGTGACAAGTTGCGAACCTTCGGATCAAAACTCGTGGTGTGTGAAGTTGCAAGACTTCAGATCAAATCTTGTGGTGTAAAGAAGTGGCAAGCCTTCGGATGAAAGCTTGTGATTCACTATTGGTGATTATAGTGGATAAAACTCCTAGCTTGAGTTCTCGGGACTGGACTAGTCCTCTCAGAGAAAAACCAGTATACATCGCGGTGTTTGTGTTTGCTCTCTCTTTCTCTGACTTTATTATATTACATATACATTGCTAGTTATTTACTGCCTTCACTCTGCTTATTTTTTAATTGGGTAGATTATTCCGCTGTACTCATTTCACCCCCCTCTAGAGTTACTTTATGGTTCTTCATTGTTAAATGCCTCAGCTAACCCATTTGTCGCTGGGTTGTAGGCAGTCGAAGCCACATTCTGAATCTAATTTTTATCGCAGAACTGGTAGAATGCATGACTTGCAAACTGTAGACCATTGTCATGACTGATCCTTCATGGCAAGCCGAAGTGGTATATGATATGATGCTTGACGAAGTTGATCATGATGGGTGTCTTGACTTTTGTGAGTGGTATTTCTTTCGTCCACTTGGAGAAGTAGTCGGTGATGGCCAGGATGAACTAGTACCCCTTAGACGAATATAGACTTATTGGTCCGATGATATCCATTCCCCATGCCTCGAATGACCAGGATGCTACCATTGGGTATAGAAATTCAGATGGCTGGTGGATGAAGTCTCCATAGATTTGGCACGCTTGGCACTTTCTTGCATAGTCGACGGCATCCACTACCATTGTGGGCCAATAGTAGCCCAAACGCCAGAGACGATCCTGCAGCATTGGACCGGGTTGGTGGACACCACAGATGCTATCATGGGCCTCCCGAAGTGCAGTTTGGCTTCTACATTCGATAGACATCATTGCTGAAGATCGTCATATGAGCGATGATATAATATTTTAGTAGTTGTTTCATAGTAGAACCAGAAGGAACGTCTCCTGATCGATGTGGCTTCCTTTAAGTTCTTGGGAAGAATTTCATAGACCGCGTAGTCAATGAATGGGAGTCTCAAGTCTTGGACATCACTGTGTACTTTTGTCACATAGCTTAGACTTAGGCAGAGGTTATTTTGGGGACAGACCAGCTCTTGACCGATTACCGTGATTAGCTGATGGGTGTTGTCTGGAACCGCCAAGGAGGCAGCGAGGCCGGCCAGGGCCTCGGCCTCGACGTTCTGCAGTCGAGGGACATGCTCAATGAAGAATTCCTCGAAGGTTGAGATGATGCCAAGCGCAGCTTGGTGGTATAGAATTAGGTCTTCATTCCGGACTATATATTCTCCTCGGACTTGGTTGACTATCAGCTTGGAGTCACTGTATGCCTCTAAATAGTCCACCCCATTTGTTTAGCAAGTTGGAGTCCAATAATGAGAGCGTTGTATTCTGCCACGTTGTTGGAGCATGGCTCTATGAAGGAATAAGCTCGATTAATGACCAGATTGTAGGGAGAGATTAATACGATCCCAACTCCGGCGATGATATTGCCCTTGGGCCCTTCTCTCGAAGCTCCAACGAAGAACATCTGCCAGACAACTTCGCACGAAGTCACGTTTGAGTTTGTCACTTCATCTGGAATCTCTTCGTAGAGTTTTGAGATTTCTGGCACCGGATGTGCTGCCAGGAAGTAGGCCAGTGCTTGGCCCTTGACGGCTTTCTGAAGGCCAAATGCCATGTCATATAGAGATAATAGTATTGCCCAGGTAGCCAGACGGGAGCTGAGCGCCTCTGGTTTGGTTATAAGAACTCTGAGAGGATTGACTCATGAGATCACATGAATGGTTTGTCCTTTCAAATAATGCTGAGTCTTTTGGATAGCGAATACTAGAGCAAGGCATTCCTTTTCGACAGGGGTGTACCTATGCTCCGCGTCAACCATCATTCGATTGAGATAATATATGGCATGTTCGTGACCCGCATCACTATCCTAGGCTAATAAAGCGCTGAGGGAGTGATCCATTGCACGCACATAAAGTAGGAAGGGCTTTCCCACGACCGGGGCTGCCAGCAATGGAGGGTTTGATAGGTATTTCTTGATGTCGTCGAACGCGCGTTGGCATTCTTTATTCCAGACAAAGGAGACACATTTTTCATGAGCTGGGTGAATGATCGACAATTCCCAGAGAGGTTTGATATAAATCTCATGATGTATGCTAACCTTCCTTGCAAGCCGCGGAGTTCCCGAAGGTTCTTTGGCGGCTTCACATCCAGGATTGCTCTGGTTTTGTCGGAGTCTACTTGAATACCCCTGGAAGTGATAATAAAGCCCAGAAATTTGCCGCTGGAGACTCCAAGGAAGAATTTGGTAGGCTTCATCTTGAGCTGGTGCATAAGCATGAGGTCGAACACAGTCTTCAAGTCCCTGAGGTGGTCATCTTTGGAGCGGATCTTGATAGCGATGTCATCAACATAATATTCCATCGTCTTGCACAAATGTTCACAAAAAGCGGTGCTCATAGCTTGTTTGTATGTAGCACCTTCGTTCTTCAGACTGAAGGGCATGATGGTGTAGCAGTATACTCCTATCGGTATTCTGAATGACGTATGCTTCTTATCTTCAAGAGACATCTTGATTTGATTGTAGCCAGAGAATCCATCCATGAAGGACATGCGCTCGAAGCCACAAGTGTTGTCGATCATAATGTCGATGATCGAAAGAGGAAAATCGTCCTTAGGGCATGCCAAATTTATATCATAGAAGTTGATGCAAATCCGAACCTTCCCGTTCTTTTTAACGGCGGGCACGATTTTGGCCACCCAATCTGGATGCTGTTCCTCGTGGCCGAAGCCACTAGCGATCAGTTTGTTTACTTCAGCTTCGATGGCGTTCATGATATCCGAGTGGAATCGCCGTTTCTTCTGTTTGATAGGCTTGGCATCCGGCAAGATATTGAGCTTGTGGACTGCAATTTGGGGGTCCAGTCATGGCATTTATTTGTGGTTCCAAGCAAAGACATTAATTTATTCCCTGACGAGCTATAGTAGGGATTTTTGTTCTTCTTCGGATAGACTTTTGCTGACGAAGATAGGTTTGGGAGAGGATTCCTCGCCCAGATTAACTTGTATGACTTCGTCCTCGGTAGGAGGTTCTCATTGTTCGAACATCATATTCCATTGTGCGTCTAGGCGTTGGGCCCACGGTTCTACTTCAAGGAATTCCTATGGATCTTCGTCGTCTTTCTCAGGGTCAGCTGACACCATGTTGGCATATAATGTTTGCTTTAGCATTTTTCTAGTACTGACGTCGGAGTCCCATGCGAAAGATTACAAAGAGTGGGAGTGAACCTCGTCTTCTTTATCTGAACCTTCGAGGGTTATAGGAGGCGTTATGTACCCTAAGCCATGCTTGGTTTTATGGTAGTAATCCTCGACCTTGCCTGTGGGAGCAGGTAGACGCAGGGGCAGCCGCCGGCCCTTACCGTAGTTTAAATTTTGATTATTTTTAAGATCATAACTCATCTTCTGGATGATATATTTGGCTTGACCGCTGAACCGGTAGAGTTGTATCTTGCCGGTGTCAGGTTCTGGCTCTTGTTCCTCTGGGGTGAAGGACCGGGGGCATTCAACCCTGCCGAAGATGATGTATTTGTCTCCCCTTCTCCTTACTGGAACCGTGAAGTAGAAATCTTGACTAGGGAGGATCTGGTTTACTGTGTAGGTGGTTGCCACCTATGTTTGCAGATGAAGGCCCAGACCGTGCTCCATGGAATATATGGTGCTTATATGTGCAAGTTGGGAGTAGTTTAAAGATAACCCTTTATTAATAAAATAGGGTAACTTCTCTTCGAAGAATACATCATCGAGAGAAAGGACATTATCATGAGAAGCCATGCACTCCTCCAGTTCATCTTTCTCGACGGCTACCCCCAGCGCGAGCGAAGGCTTCGGTGGATTCCTGTGCAGTTTTATCACCAGGGGTTCAGAATTTGTAGGAGGTGCCGGAGCTTCCCTTAGTGGTCTTCGAAGGCGAACGACCATAGGCGTAGACGGTGCCAGATATTCCCTTTGTAGTTGATTTGGCCTATGAAGGAGAATAACCAGAGGTTCGAATATTGTAGACGGTACCAGATCTTCTATTGATAGTCGATTCGGCCTGCAAAGGCGAACGACCAAAGGTTCGGGTGCCTTCTTGTTCAGTTTTACGACAAGGGGAGCAGTTGTGTGGAGAGCACGTGCCTTTAGATGAACTCTTAAGTGTTCATCTGGTGTTGTCCCGGCCTCTGCCTTATCGTCAGCATCACTTCCACCTTCATCTCGATGGACTTGCTTGTAGAGGATTGAATTAAAGTAGTAGGCCTCGACCCCTTTAAACAAGTCCACGTCCGCGAATTCTGTCTTGGCCGTGCCATGGTCGTCCACATACTTTAGACATTAGTGTAGAGTTGATGGCACGATTATGTATTGGTGTATCCAAGGTTATTCCAGCAGAATATTGTAGGATACATTCACGTCAATGACGTAGCAATTGACCTTTGTCTTTAAGTCGCCGATCTGGCATTTCAGACAAATCTTGTCCATAGGGTATCTTATTCCTGTGTTGAAGCCACCGATGGCAGTATTAGTTGTGATGACCAGTTCCATTTAAGCGGACAGCCGATTCAAATGGCACAAGTGCAACGACCCGACCTGCTTTGCTCAGCGAGAAGGCTCGTTTGAGGCAAATGATTTTCAGACTTAGCCCTTTAGGAGTTCAGACTTAGACTTTCAAAGGATCGCTCAGGGTATCGCTCGACCGCGGCGAATCATCGATAAGGAGGGTGGCTACGATAAACTTATCTTTGCTTAGCCAGCATACTTAAAATATGGATGATACTTGCTAGTCGCTAGGTAAATCATCCCTTGCATGCTAATAAAGAATACAATGCACCTAGCTAAGGGAATAATACCAACTTGCATTGCTTGAGTTAGAATATGAAAATGAAACTTGCTTATAAATAGACCCCGCTATGCCTCGATTCGATCGTTATATACTCTCCATAGTGTACTGTTCACTTGTTTACACTACACGTCCCTAGATTATGTCGCTCGATATGTCCCTTTACGGTTTTACTCCTCACTTTACCCTTAGACCCATGCCAACGTAATTGCTTATGTTTAATATAAATGCATTCTTGCCTACTTATATGTTAACTTGTACTGTTGTCTCGTTCCAATACTTGCCACAATAAAACTTATGCCATAATCAAGTAACACTATCGCATATCGTACATGCATCTTGTTAGCCAGAAGACTATCAAATAGTTTTTCTGTGCAATATGAACCTGCAAGTATCCGGGACCGTTTGGTCACCAAGGCAATCCCCGAACCAGGGGAATGCGGCAAGTTAAACACTGAACGAGAATTATGTCAAGTAAATCAAGAATCACAGCTCATGGAATAATGCTCGTTCAGAACAAGAATCAAGAATTATCATATCATGTTATGAATTTGGAATAACCAAGACTTGTATGTCTCGGACAACTTGGAAATAAGGGGATCTTCGAATCCCGTTCCACGGACAGTTTCTGGGGCACCGAGGCCGATTCGATCTGGATTGGAATTTATAACGCCTTTCATGTGAGAGTTGGGTGGCATTTCCACTAATGCGCGTGCCACCTTTGCAGATATAAGGCAGTATAGTCTCATGTGCAAGGATGGGATGGTTTGCAGTGCATCATGTACTCTCGTTGCATACCATCCTCGTCAATGACTATGTCCTTTATGGCTGTGCCAGCGACCCCAGTTCATATAGATAAGTCATCCTTGCTTAGCGGCAATCCACGTGTGAGTCATTGCATCGCATCCAATAATCTGAAACACCTGAATGATATGAGTATAAGACATCTATACATAGATTGAACAACCTGAGCAATCCATTGAACACTTGAACATCCGTTGCAACACGCCTTGATAATCCATGAAATTGTGCACCCGAAACAGAACCTCGCTCACTATACTCGTATTTGTTTATGCAACTGTCCCTGGATTTTATTATATATTCTTGTGCTTAATTTAACTTGGTTTGCCTTGGACAGGGAAGGACGAATGGTAAGTTGGTAAGTCTCGCCGTGTTTCTTTTTATTTTGCAGCGCGCACTGCCACACGGGTTAGGCTTTATATTATTGCCATAAAACGGATCCTAAGGCAAGATTAGAAAGATAACTTAATAGATGGTGCACGTAACCAATATAACGTGTTTGGATTCATCGAGTGGGTCAGAAGCCTCTCCACTAGTACATTCATGTACTGATAACCCACCAGATTGCTTGCAGGGTGAAAGCCCCCTGATTTTCATGAATTTCTAATTTGATTTTTTATAATTTTTCTGGAATTTTCTGTAATTAAAACATATGCTTTTAATAATTAAATAATTTTTAATTGCTGTTAATTAATATTAAAATATTATGGAAATAATATTTTATGGTATAAAATAGAAAACCGGACATAGGGTGATTTTCTGTGAATTTATTGGACTCCGAAAATCCGTTTAAAGCCCTAAAAACCACTGTAAATAAACCCTAATTAAACCCCTTAAATAAACCGGGTTTATTTCAAATAAACTGAACTAAACCAAACCGGACTGACCGGTCTAGTAAACCCAAACCCAATTCTTTATTGGGTCAGATCCGGGCCCCAAACCCGACCCGACCCGCGGACCCAAACCAGAAACCAATACCGTAACCCTAATCCTAATCTGACTTCGACTCCGCGGCGGTGCGCCTATTTATTGGCCCTCGACTTCTGTGCCACCGCCGGAAACCCTAATCGCTCAGCCGCCTTCTTCGACCTCGCTCCACCCGTCCTCGCCTCGCCGACCTGTCAATGTCCTCTCGCCGTCGAACCTCTCCGCTCCGCTGAACCATCCCAGCCCCGTCTCCTCCTCCTCTCGTCGAACCGACCACCACCTCCACAACCCTCCTCCGCCTCGACCCATCTCCGCGAGCAGCGCCAGGGCCGCCCTAGACTTCACCCTTGTCCTCACCCCGAATCCCCCTCGCCCTCGACCTCGACACCTTCCTCCGCCTCCCTGTCATCCTCCTCTTCGTCCTCCTCCGTCCCGACTCCCATCTCCGGTACCACCCCAGCCGTCGATCCTCCTTCCTCCTCCTCCTCCTCTAAATGAACCAACCCTAGCCGCCTCACCTCAAACCTCGACGCCTAACTCCCTGCTCTGGCGGCTGTGCCACTTTCCCCCATCCGACCTCCACTGTCAGACTTCACCACCACCACCTCAACCGACTCCGAGCTCCCCCTGCCTGCGACCCAACACAGCAGCTCCCGATCCGCTGACCTAGTCCCGGATACGACAAACCCTAGCCTAGACACGGCAGTGCAGGACACAGCGGACACGAGCACATCAAACCCTAGTACCATGGACACAGAGACTCGGACACGTCCAGGACACGAAGGAGACACTCGGACCCAGTAAATCAGTCTTCACGGAGCCCTGTTCAGGTAGCGTTTTCTCTCTCCCCGTAATTCTATTTTTGATTCCGTCAGTTGCGTCACGTAGACTGTATTACCCTCTCGATGCCCGTGCAACCCGCTCGGTGCATCGCGTCTTGTGGTGATCGCAAACCGCGATCCAAAAACAGAAAAAATAACGCCATGTTTTACCCCGGAACTGAGTGCACTCCGCCAAATGGGATGACTTGGTCACACACGGTCTTTACCGATACTTGCATGTCGTTGATACGGACGTGCAGGATTTCGCAGAAGTCGATTCGGATGGGCAAGCACACCGGAATCAACGCGTATCCGCCGACAATGCCCCCGTATCCGTCCATTCTGGAACATGCTGTAACTTTGTGTACATACGTCAGATCGAGACAAAACTTATGCCATCGGACTCGTAGTAATACGCTGGTCCTGTGACCCAAGTTTGGTTCGATTCTGAGAACGTTGACGAAATCGCGTATCGTGGGCCCCACAGGCTCCACTTGACGGACGATTTTGTGAACGGCTCATCGGAATCCAATTCTGGAAGTTCCATTGGGTTCGTATCATCATTCCTGACTTGTTGACACTGAGTTGGACGAATTTGGAGACCCTTGATCCTGACACGCTTTTCGGTGCAAAGTGACCCACATATGGACCCCGCTTTGACCCGGAAATATCATTTTTGCCCCTGTGTCCAAATTGGACGTAAGGATAGGCATTTTTAGCTATTTGATATTTTCTGAATCTAATGGTGATATTTATTTCAACAACCGGGGTAGTACCTGCAGATCACACTGAGACCAGAGCTACTGTTGGAGCCAGAACCCCAGGCAAGTGTACCTTGCCAAATCCTGCAATTTTTGCTACTAATTTTCTTGACTTAGTTATTCATCAGTGGGCAAGTTTACCTTGCCAACTTTGCAGTCTTGTTACATATTTTCCTTTAGTTATGTATATTGTTGTGCATGCTTGACCTAGGACCGTGTGACTTACTTAGCGTTCGATTATTAGTCGGGTGCCAACACTGTACGCAATGTTGTGTATTGTCATCTAGAGATGGACATTCGTGACCCCTTTTACATTCTCATACTTGTCTAACCAAGTACACTATACCCCAGGACACTTGACACTTTATATGAGACAGAATCTTCGTGAGATATTCATGGTGATTCTGTATAGGACACAGGTTTATGACATATACATGATACATGCTTAGACATTATATGACTTGCTGCATTAGTTTTGATCCTGCGTGTCATGGACATGAGACGTGAGATTACATTGGGTGGGAAGAGTATTACCATATCAAAGGCTGATTATATTATATATATATTATTGTCTGGAGGTGCTTCGGCATATCTACTGGAGTCGTGATACTAATACTGCTATGGGTTTCTCCGACACTGATCATGTAGTAGTCTCAGCCCGAGTATGACTAAAGCTCTCACTTGCATATCACTTAGCTGGTTATATACTTACCTTATTGTTTCATTATCTGCTGTACTGCATTTATTTTGGCATGAGCTTTCTTGTACCTTGCTATGTCCCCTGAGGACCTGGATCCGGATTATGTCCCCAGGATTAGCTGACGAGATCTATCCCGAGGTATACGGGACTGGAGCATTGGCATTAGCAGAAGCAGGTGCCTACATTGGAGCAAAACCAGGATCTGAGGACGAGATCGTACCAGAGGACTTCTCCTGAGTATTGGCTTGAGATACTCATTTATTTCTATTTCTAGTTCTTTATTTTCAGTCTATTTCATTGATGTATTAGACTTATTCTCGGATTGTTCTCCGAGACACTTTTATTGAGATATGCTAGTTTATTTTTATTTGCATTATTCTGGCTTTGATCTGTGTTTTATCTGTTGTGGATGAGATTAATATAGACTGTGACTTGTATCATTGGACCTACTCATTGATATATTATAGCTTAAGCATGCCCCGATGGATCCATTAAATTGGGTTTGTCCATCGGTGTGTGCTGCTGGCCATTATCACGCGTCTGGTCCCTCGGTACTTTGAGACTGGGGCATGACACAGGGTGTAGGAGAACCTCGTTCAGTATGGATGCCTCCTTCGTGCGTGCTAAGGCGTGGAGTTCACTTTGAAGCCTTGGAGCATTGCGTCCGGAACTAAAGCACATATACATGACATAATATTGGAACATCGTCTTTATATCATTCCACAAATGTAACCATTTGGCACGCTTTTACTGTTTCAGAGAGAGAGGCTTGAGCGACTTGTAATCTCGGCCTAGCGCCGTCTGTAACACTTGTTCAATATCAATAAAGAGCTTATTTTATTTTCTATATTTATGTTATTTAATGCTTTCTCTATTGATGACTCTGCGAACTTGTTACTAATCGCCTATACGTTTTATATTCTGCTGCACTCGGACTATCTGTGTGACTTTGTGGCTTAGACCTCTTACCGCCTGTTCGGATCATGGCCTTGCACGGACGCGACTTACGCTCGTGCGGCATCACACCCAAAGGGGAAAAGATTGTCCCACGGAAGCGCTGGTGCAGTGATTCGTGCCAAGCGAGGACGGCCGATTACCTGCAGGAGATAAGGACATGACATTAGTGGCTGCTAGCCGATGCATCGGGATGCCCAATATTTGAAGCAGACTCCATGAGATAATGCTGATTGATGAACCGGGATCGATGTGCATCATGTCCACCTTAATAATGCTGATGTACCCTGTATAATATAGGGGACGATCATGCCGGTTGTTCTTTAGCAACATATCATGTTGGGAGAACGTGATGTTGGGTATCGCCTCCATGATACTATTGTACTGGGGTCAAGCAGTCGGATCTTCTACTGGCGGTTGACCTACGCTAGGTAGGTGTTGACATTTTGTAATGCCTCACTAAGAGCAGCCCGAGTGTCTCTAGAGAGCCCAGAAGCTCAAATAATGACAACTTTGCCAGGGTATTGGCAAGTTGAGCCAAGATGTCAAAGTCGTAGGACTTTTTCAGTCCCTGAGCCATTTCCTTACGCAATGGCTTATCGAAGCATCCCTCTTTTTGTTTGGACTTGTCCGCTGGTGGGGGTTGAGATGGACCCAGATCAGACCCGATAGGTGTAGTAGTTGGAGGGGCATTAATGTGGGACCGTATATGGCAACTCTAGAGGGGATGAATAAAGTTTATGTATGCAACGAAATAAAATCACCTTTTAAAAATAATTCTATGGCATGCAATGGTGATCAACTACTAGCAGTTAGAATATATCTCATGTGTAAGTGATACTACTAGCAGTGTGTATGAATATAGAAGTGCAAGACAAATATATATATATATATATATATATATATATATATATATATATATATATATATATATATATATATATATATATAGTAGAGTAAGAGAGAGCAAACACAAACACCAAGATGTATACTGGTTTTTCTCTGAGAGGACTAGTCCAGTCTCGAGAACTCAAGCTCGGAGTTTTATCCACTATAATCACCAATAGTGAATCACAAGCTTTGATCCGAAGGCTTGCCACTTTTTTACACCACGAGATTTGATTCGAAGTCTCACAACTTCACACACCACGAGTTTTGATCCGAAGGCTCGTAACTTCACACAGAACAGGTGCTTGATGAACCAAGCTCTTTACAACTCTGTATACTTCTAGACCGAGACCGCACTTGGCACTATGAAGGCTAGGTAGTTGCTCTTAGAGATGGGAAAGTTAAGGCTCAGATGTTTGCTCACAATAGGATATAAGGATTAAGAGAAGATGAGTGAGTAGGAATGTGTAAATCCAATCCAATTTATAGTATATTAGCAAACAAAATTTGGCTCGAATTCGGATGGGGTTTAATTCAAATTTTTGAACGTTGGGCCAGGAAATCAGGGATATCACAACTGTACTGATTTTATACCAAAGTGGTAACCGAGTTCGGCATGAATTTGGCCCGAGTTCAGGTGCTAAGTATGGTAGACTTTGTGAATGAATGTGGCCTGATTTGGTGGATAAGTTCGATGGTTTATTTGAGTGGACTGGGTATCTGGATATAGGTACTTTGATTTGCCAGTGCGACTCAGCTTACATCGATCCTAGACTCAATAAATAAATGATTACATTTGCTAAAATAGTAAAAGACTTCACTCAAAAGATCTGGAGGCTGGTGCACAAGTTTGTCTTTTCAAGTTAATCTCAGTTGCTTTGCTCTGCATCTTGTATCTTCTTCTTTATATTCGGTCTGATGTTTTTATTGATTATCAGAATCCGGTTGACCGTGACCACTTTGGGTCAATAATCTCTCCCATTATGATAATTGACAAACTATGCCAAAATACAAATTTGATATATAATTGATGAGTATTTGATGCGAGCTTTTTGAGATAAAATAGCTCCCACGTAAGAAGAGTTTGCTCCCCCATAAGAAGCGCCTTCTTTAGAATGGGTAATGAGTCGAAACACATGTAACCTGTTGTTTATTTTCAGCGAGCATGAGTCTAACAGAAAATAATCACAGTCCAATTATGTATAATCATTTATCAAAGATTATCACATTCTAATCATGTATCATCAAATATTAAAGATTATCATAATTTATATTTTACCATTTCTTCCCTTTTGTCATTATATCATATGAGGAAAATAACAGCTCCCCCAAAAACAATGACAAGGATGAAGAAGTCAAATAAAGCATAGTCGAAATCAAGAGTCATAGATCACATATCATCAAATATAGATCATGCATTTTATAAATTAGAAGCTTTAGATCATATACTAGAAACATGTAATTCAAAAGTCATAGATGTCATAGCATAATCTAAGCATAAGTCATAAAAGTTCCAGTACACTGAGATAAAGTCCATATAACTAAATGAACTGAAATATAAATAAAGCGTCTTCTAGGCAATCACAGATCATCATCGGCAGTAGGATCATCAGTAGGAGGGTGATCATCAATGTATGCTCTGGTCGGATCGAAGTACTACTGGGCAAAAGAATCATCGAACCGATAGCCTGTACGAGAGGGATCATGAGCTACTGGATATGGAGTGACCGGATGATGATCCTGGTGGTAATGGAGATCCACAATGGAGTTGGCCAAGGTATGGGCCTGGATAGTGGAGCAGTAATCCAGATCGCGAATACTGGTGATGATCTTCGCAGTCTGCTCTTGGTGCTGAGCAGCCATCATCTCAGTCTGCAGTCGAAACTGCTCGCAAAATATCTCCTGGATAGAAATAGGTAGCCGGTGGTGCTGAGGAGGATGGTGCAGAAGAGGATAGTGTAGTAGGAGATGGGGCTGGAGGAGTAGGGATAGCTGGATCGGCTGGATCGGTAAAAGCATCAGAATCAGAGTCCTCAGAGTAGGAAAAGGTAGGATGAGTCCTGCAAGCTTTGGTCAAGTAAGTTGACTTAGACAAAAAGGTGGGTTCTTCCATAGGAATATGGAAGTACTCAAAGATGATATAAATGTACATAGCAAAAGGAAGTTGGCAAGAGGGGCAGCAACAACTTATCATCTGCTGGATCATGGTTTTGGGAAGACTAAAGGGATTGGAGGACCAAAAGTGGTATATGACTGACATCTTCCTATAAGTAACCTCGTCCTTTGAGGTTTGCTTAGGAATGATAGCAGAGTAATTAATGCATTGAAGCTCGTAATAGTATTGACTAAGGTATTTAGCATAAAACTTTCCGTCTGGATAATGATAGGGAGCACACAAGATATCTTTAAAGGAATCAATAGTCATGTTGTCAGCAAAGTCAATTAGATCAATTGGAACTAGGGGTCCACCCTCGTTTGGGATTTCGAGAATTTTACCCAAGTTTACATCGTCAAACTCAATGTCAATTCCGCCAACTCTTGATGAAATTGTCCCTTGGTCATGTGATAGATTGCAATAAAATATGGGAATGACATTCAAGTAGATTGGTCTTCTAGCATTGACTAGGCGATCAAGATGAAATTCAACAAGTTTAGGTTTTTGTTCATGGAATACTTTAAAATTGATGGGATTTCCCTTACACATATTTCTTTCAACAAAAATTCTCAAACCATGAATTAGAGTTTTCAAGAGATGTAAATATAAGATCATCATATTCTCTAGGAGGAGGCATAAATGGAGAAAACAAAGAGTGTTGTGTGTCCTCTTGAGAAGAAGAAGATGCTTCTTCAGTTTTCTTCCTCTTTATGAAGAGTTTTGGAGCCATAGATTGAGATGGAGAGAGAGAGAGATACCTCAAATGGATGAGAGAATGTGATAGAGATCCTCGAGAGAGTTCTAAATTTAAAAACTTGAAGGAAGAGAGCCCTTGGAGAGGAAGATTTGAAATCCAGGGTTAGGGTTTATGTTGGAGTGGTGAGAACTTGGTGTGGAAGTGGGAAGGTTAATGGAGAAGAGGGTATATAAAAATAAATCCCGAGAGCTACTGTTTCTGCCTGGATGACTGAACAGAAATCAGATCGAATTTGGACCAAACTCTGTCCGAGTTTTATTTTGCTTAGTAAAAGTTTGATATGCCATAAATATATAATGATATCTCATAAGTACATGCATAAAACTAGTCATAGTTAGCAATGGTTGTGAATATTTATATCAGAAAAGCTGATCATAATTATTAGCAAAATTAAACCCGTCTTTATACATATTCTATATGATTTATCATAGTTTAATGCCATAAATAGCTGTAACCATAATCATTTGTAGAATGAACAATGAAACATTTATGAATAGCTCTTTGTACATCATTTTCTCATTGAGGTAATTTAATATCATTAATTAGTTGCAGGGGTCGGTTTCCAGCTAGCGGTGGTCCGCAGACTCTTAAGTACCGTATCGCTTAAGGTTGTTACACCTTTTTTGACAGAAGGACCCTTTCGGCTATTAACCAATGATATTTTTAGACCTTTAGAGGATGACCTATTGGAGTCATTGACAAATGTCTCTTCATACATAGGAAAAATGCTTTGGCATGAAATTAATGCAAACTTTCTTTACCAGGAGCAAAAAAAAAAATGTTACATATTTATAATACCATAGTCAATGTAACTTTATAAGATTAGCGTTACCGAAATAATTTTAATAGTCATGTTTCATGTTGGTACAATTGCATGAGGATGTCCCCTGTAGCTTTTTGCAATCACCAACTTTCTTGTTGATATCACGTCTTGCCGCAAAGTGTTCCACCTATATGATTAGAACAAGACTTTGGTATCCAGGATTTGGATCCATAGTGATTAATTTTTGGAGCCCAAATAAACATATTCATATTCACTAATCTTCGAGCTTTGCACAAGTGTGAGGTGTGTCCTTTCAAACCATAGTAGTGACATATAATGAAGCTAGTTGAGTTAGTAATAGGTGTGTGAACATAATGTGTGACATGAGTATTTTTCTTTGGTCTAGTGTAGATAAAGGCGTGATTGTGTGTTTTATCAATCATCTTGTTACTCTTTTTTGAGTATCTAGTGTTGGTGACCTTTTGTTTGGTCAAGTGTTGTGCGTGTTTAGATTGGGCTATAGGTTGCATGGCCTGTTTATCCAGTCTAATCTCTATCTTTTTAGAGCTTGCCAGTAATTCATCATACTTAGTAGAGAGATCAATAATCTTAAGTGAGGCATTAGATTACTTCTCCTTTTCTTACTTTAGGTCCTCCTTAAGTTTAGCATTTTCTTGATTGCTTTCATCAAAGCAGTCAAAAGCTTCTTGTAAGCTAAGCTTAAGTTTGGAGATTTCAATCGATTCATCAGAAGAAGAGTTTTCTCTAGCTTCCTTAAGTAAGCAAATAAGCTGATCATTCTTAAGATGATAAGATTTGATATCTTTTCGAGCTTTCTTATAGTTATTTCTAAGCTTATTAAAATCTTCAAATAAATTATTAAAAATATCAGACAATTTATTATACGAAATATCTTTTGCTAGTGAATCATCATTTACCTCGCATACTATTAAGCTCAAGTCTACCATATGTTGAAAGCTATTGTCATTCTCGTACTAAATACTTGCATCAGTTCCATGACTTACAATATGGCATAAGGCTGAAGTTTTTTTATTGCCATTTCTGTTGCTTGGAGTATCATCATCTTTCTCTATACTTGTTGCTTGCTTAGTAGGACTCAAGCTTGTTGTGTCTTGAGGCCCTTCTTTATCGTCTTTATCGTCGCTCTCATATGTTTCTTCCAGCATTTTCCGTATTTCATGTGATATTTTGCACTTGAAAATGCGTTTGAATTCATCTTCGCCTATAGCACAGTAGAGCATGTACATTACTTTTGCATCATCGCTTGCTGCTTTCTTTTCGTCTTCAGTATATTCATCATCTGCTTTGTCAACACAAATGGTTAACCATTAGTAACCTAAGTCCATAAGTCAAAGCCAAAAGATTTTAGAAATGCACTCATTGTGTATTTTCCAGAATAAATAGTTAGTGCTGTCAAAAATAGGTTGCTTATCAAGGAGTTGGCTTTCACCATTAATGGGAAAGAGTGATCGTGTCGTTGCCATGTGTTATACTCTTTGGACATTAATCCGGTAATCAAAAGAACTTGCTCTGATACCAATTGTGGGACCGCGTATGACAACTCTGAATAGAGTTTATGTATGAAGCGGAATAAAATTACCTCTTAAAAATAATTCTATGGCATGCAATGGTGATCAACTACTAGTAGTTAGAATATATCTCATGTGTAAGTGATACTACTAGCAGTGTGTATGAATATAGAAGTGCAAGACAAATATATATATATATATATATATATATATGCAGTAGAGTGAGAGAGAGCAAACGCAATCACCAAGATGTACACTGGTTTCCCTCCGAGAGGACTAGTCCAGTCCCGAGAACTCAAGATCGAAATTTTATCCAATATAATCACCAATAGTGAATCACAAGCTTTGATCCGAAGGCTTGCCACTTCTTTACACTACGAGAATTGATCTGAAGTCTCGTAACTTCACACACTTCGAGCTTTAATCCGAAGGCTCGCATCTTCATACAGAACAGGGGCTTGATGAACCAAGATCTTTATAACTCTGTAGACTTCTAGACTGAGACCGCACTTGACACTAGGAATTCTAGGGAGTTACTCTTAGAGATGGGAAAATTAAGGCTCAGATGTTTGCTCACAATAGGATAGAAGGATTAAGAGAAGACGAGTGAGTAGGAATATGGAAATCCAATCATATTTATAGTGTATTAGCAAACATAATTCGGCCAGAATTCGGATGGGGTTTAATTTAAATTTTCGAACATTGGGCCAAAAAATTAGGGATATCACAACGTACTGATTTTATACCAAAAGTGGTAACCGAGTTTGGTCCGAGTTCGGCATGAATTCCGCCCGAGTTCGATTGCTAAGTATGGTATGCTTTGTGAATGAATGTGGCTTGATTTGGTGGATATGTTTGATAGTTTATTTGAGAGGATTAGGTATCTGGGTATAGGTAGTTTGATTTTCCAGTGTGACTCAGCTTACATCGATCCTAAACTCAATAAATAAAAGATTACATTTGCTGAATTAGTAAAAGACTCGACTCATAAGATCTGGAGGCTGGTGCACAAGTCTATCTTTTGAAGTTGATCTCAGTTTCTTTTCTTTGTATCTTGTATCTGCTTTTTTGTATTCGGTATTATATTTTTATCGATTATCAAAAACATGTTTACCGTGACCACTTTGTGTCAACAATTAACGTCGGAAGCTTCGTAATCTCGCTTGTAAGCAAGGCCCAACCTGGTTGCCCCTGCCTAGGCCTCCTTAGTGGTGGGAGAAACCATGCGGCAGGACTTGGTTTTTCGTATTTTAGGCTTGACGACGGAAGGCGCTGCTTGCTGCGTCAAGTCTGGGATCATATCTGGGTGGACCCACATTTTCTCTCCCCGAGGCGTAGTAAGAGGTGTTATCCCGGTTGCTTGGTCATGAGCTGCTGGGAGATTGACTACCTCTATTGTTGCCCTTGGGATCGGCGTGACTCTGTCCTCGGCCTTTGTTGCAGAAAAGTTACCGAACTGGAGGGATACCATGTTGGCGGCAACTTTTACGTTATCGAAGTCCAAGGAGAGAGCTTTGGTATCGATCAGACGTTGAATGTACCACTTCAAGGTGTAGTAGTCCCGCGTCGGGTGGTGGACATAGCGATGGAAGTGACAATACTTTGGGTTATTTAAATATGCCGCTTTCGGCTGGCATTTGGCGTCGAAGAGCCAAAGTTTTCCTCCCTTTATCTGCATATCGAAGATAGGCATGATATCATCATCTTTGAAAGAGTAAGTCTCCTTTATTTTCAGAGCTTTCACCTATTTTTGCTCATGTCTCTTGGTTACGTTGGCGACCATAGCATGTTTTCATTTTCAGTCGCGACTGTTGTTGCCGCCGTTGTTGTTGTTGGGATGTCTCCCCTATCATCGGCAATAGGGATCTGTATGCCCAAGAGTCGGGCGTCCTTGACCTTCTTCTCTATGCCGACAATGTTTATAATGAACGATGTCCAGTATTTATGCTAGCTATCACCTATCCATAGGCTGACTGTCAGAAGTGGGTTTCTCTAGCACATCTCCATCAGCGTCGTCTCGGGGTTGCCAGGAGGCAGCCTCAACTAGTTTGTCGGAACCGCTCGATATAATTTCGTGCTAGTTCCCTTTATCTATGGGTAATGTCCATCAGGGAGGACATAGTCATGTCACTTTCTGCCTCATAGAATATTTGGAGAAAAAGACTCTTGAGGTCGTCATATGATAAGATACAATTATCTAAGAGACTTCAAAACCAGTCGAAGGCCACCCCGGATAATGCCCCGACGAAAAGCCTAGTGAGGATAGCATCGGCGCGGGGTAGGTGCCCCGTCGTAGTTTCAAAGTAGCTCATATACAGGCGAGGGGAGGACTTCCCGTCAAATGTGTAAATATTGAAGGGATTGTACTTGGGAGGATATGGTACATCCCTCCATTCCAGCGGATATGGCTGCCGTACTCTGAGATCGTGGAATAATTCCCGATTGCTGATGGAATCTATGCGGGCTCGGAGTTCTCGGACCTCCCTCGTCGCTTCCCTAGCTTCATCTGTTGCGGGAGGAGCAGACGACCCTGGTAGAGCATGACGGCCGCCAACAGGGGGAGTGATTGCATTTGAATCTATATTAGTTCCAGGGTCTTGACCTGAGGCCCTTGGTAGTTGGGAGGCTACAGTCGCATTGATGTCTAGCACTGCTTGGGTCAAGGCTTGCATTTACTCACTCATAGTGTGCATCATGGCTTCGGGTGTCTCGAGGCACTGTCGGTCACTGGGGCCTTCGAGGTCGTACTCTGCCATATGTGCCATTCTTTCATGAGGTGAGTAGGAAGGGACGGTTGACGTAGCACTTTCTGCCTCAAACTCTTGCAGTAAATAGTTCTCGGGGAGAGCTAGTAGTGCTGCATCCTGTTCAGACTTTAATGGAACACTACCCCAGCGTAGGAGGCTGTGTCTCCTTGGTGATGGTGGCTACCCCCCGTGTCTGTTCCTTGAGAATCGCTAGCTCCTCGGAATGCCAGATTATTGTATAGGTCTGGGGGATTACCATCCCCAGCTTGCGCAACCCCCAATAGTTCTGAGGAAGAACTACCTCCAGCGGCTAGGATCTTCTTATTCGAGAGGGTGCTCTGGAAAACACCTTCTGTAGGTCCCGCTGTTGGTCCTCCTGGTAGTCGCCTTTGCAACGTACTGGTAGAGAGCGATGGACTGGAGGTATCCGGCTTCTTTCCTCCCTTGGTGATGGAAAGCTTTCGAGTTAAGTAGCATGAGGCGAAGGACAACTCCTTCTCCTCTGGTACTTACACCTGACCTCTAGATTATTGTCGGATAGGTGCTTTCTGGTGCAGTCGCTAGAAGACCGACTGTCTGCTTGTGGGTGTTGCCACTTTATTGCAACAACAATTGATAATGATCTTGGCACAGTGATTCCCTGGAGAGGACATTTTACCGGCCACTGTTGTTTCCCTCGCCTTGCGCTTGTGACTGATCACATTACGCAAGTCAAGCAAGGGTTGTTCCACCTTTGTACCCTTTTTGGGCCCGAAAGGAACGAGCGCACAGCTGCGTAGGTATTGTATTTGCTTCCTGATCCGGGGTTCGTATAAGAACTTCCCTAGTATCGTCAGCAGAAAACTTTTGAGACCGACGCTGTCCATTTGCCGCTGTGGGTTGGACGCACAAGGCCGTCTTATATAGCTTTCCATCAGGGGTCCGTATAACGGTTAATGGTGCCTGCTGACGGTCAGCTAATTGGAAAGTTTCTTGAGCCTAATAAGCTAGCACTGCCCCGGGCTTCTTTGACTTAGCACCTGCAGGCGCGTAGTACAAAGAGTCTAAGTTTGGGCTTTTATCATTCTCGACGAGCCGCATAGGATCTGCACCGCATCAGATACGGTCGAAAATAGAAGTTCTTTTGCTGTCATGGCCGCACGCGGCCGTCTGCCTGCGGCTATGAGCTGGTGCCGCATGGTCAGTCTTATGCGGCCTCCTTCTTGGTCGCATAGCACCTGCCTCAGCACCAGAACGTCTGGCATTGTAGTATTTTCCTCTGTCAGAGTCTGGGTGCTAAGCAATTTCTGTGTCTGAGGGGGATGTTGCATGGACGTGGACGTCCTGGATGTTCACCTGACGACCATCATCAGCAAGAGGGTGAGAGGCGGGAAGCATGTCACGACCCGCACCCATAATTTGGGCATGAGCCGTGGGTACGTCCAGCCTACGTCGTAGCATCGGCGGTAGAACGCTGTCTAGGTCTCAATACTACTAAACATAACTCACAACCTGTCAATGATATCAACTCCATAGGGAGGACAATGAATAATGCATTGCCCGATAGTTCATAATATATACTCAATCACAATAACTATAGGAAATAAATGGCATGATGAGATATAAAGATAAGGAAGTACTGACATACGTCAAGCACAACAACTCAAAATATATCGATAAATCTAAAGTCTAGCTGTCCAACATAAATAGTCTCAACATAAACTCAACATAAGTCTCAATATAAGTCTCAACATAACTCAAATGCATAAAATAATAACTGTCTAAATAGCTACAGGTAGTGTCTCCTCTAAGGGAAGGGACTCTTCTAAGATCTCTGGTATGAAGTCTTCCTCTACACCTGGTCCATAATGTGTAGGACAGAAGTCCTCAAGATCCTCTAGAAAAATATATCTCGTCAGGATTGGAGCAAAGTACAAGCACTAACAGCAGTTCCATGTATATTAACAAAAACTATAATACAGTGTAAAGAAATACAAGATGGATATAATACTGGAAATAAACAATACTGGTGAGTATGAAATACTGGAATAAGAAATACTGGAGATTATATCATCATCAATAGTACAACTAGCAATGAACAAAAACATAAGATGGATACTGAACAATGAACTAGAAATACATGAATAGAATATCTAACTAAGTGTGTGAAACATCAGTCTATCATGTGATCAGCTTGGGACAGATCAGGTTTGTTATATATGTTAGCTATGATTCATGTAAGGTCAGGCTAACCATCCGGTTAGCTATGATGCGAGCAATAGTCAGGCTAATCATATATAACAGGCTATGAGGCATGTAATGGTCAGGATGCACCCGACGCGAGGTGTGGGGTGAGCTATGATGCATGTAGAGTGGGGTATGATCACATAATCTACTAATATTTCTCCGTCTCCAGCTAGCACGATGGATTCCAATCACGATGCCTCGTGACATGTCTCGATGATGCTAACCCGTGTATCCATAGTGTCAGAATCAAGTACGCTATACAACTAGAATCATAGAGATGGTCAACATAATAAAAACTGTCAGAGAATGTACTCGCATGTGGTCCTGAGCTGGCAATACCAAAATCCTGTTTCCGAAGTCTTGTCTGAACAATCCAACGATCCTATATACATAATATAATGATAATATAGCATCAGTCGTTATACTAGCACACACACAAACATAATTACACTGAACTCAGAGACTACGCTAGGGGTGATACTTGTCAACTAGCAGGGTCAAAGGTGCGTCTAAATGCACGGGTGTCATGTCCTCGATTACTGTGCATAACAAGACAGTCAATCACTAACACATGTCTTGCCAGTACGTTAGTGTACACAAGGTAGACAGTTCACTAATACTTAGGGTCATATAGTCATATGTAAATATGGGATACCCATAATTAACACTTATGGCCATACAATATATATATTACAGTCATACATAGTACTACCAATCAATTTTCCATGAAATATGATATATATATATATATATATATATATATATATATATATATATATATATATATATATATATCAAACTAATTATTATACACACACGCAACTAGTTACTAGGTTCACCAACACAGGTCTTGCAATCACATCAACTAAACTTATCATGAAGCAATATGCTAATCCCTAACACTATTCATACATGCACATATACACAATATGAAAGAAAGGCAAGGTCGAACCTGCGTGCATGTGAACGAGGGGGTCACGCTGACCGGAGACGGTGCTCGGGCTCCGGCGAGGGTGGCCGCGTGGTCGGCTGTGCACGGCGGTCGGGATCGGAGGTGGCGTTGCTCGGGTCGTCGGGTTGATCGACGGGATGGGGTAGTGTCGTGGGGTGATGATGATGATGATGATGGTGATCGAGGGTGTCATTGCTGTGTCGTCGATGAGGGCTCAGGCGAGGTGATAGGGATATCGACGATGGCGGTGGGGCGGTTCAGTGGGCTTGTCGGGTTCATGAAGGGAGGAGGCGGTGGTGAGGCTGCTGATGATGAAAGGAGGCGGTGATGCTGCTGTGGGCGGTGGATGCCGATCGGGGAAAGAGGTGATGTGGGCGGTACTCTGCGGTGTCGTTCAGGCGGTCGGGTCAAGTGTGAGCAAGTCGGGGACGTGCGGTGTTGACGTGGGGAAGATGGCGGCGGTGTCAGCGGTGCTCGACCGCGGGATGGATGATGGGGAAGTCGACAGTTCAGACGGGTTGGCCACGGGTCGTTCCGGCGAGGGAAGTCGGTCGTGGGTGGCCGGGAAAGGGACTGGTCCGGCGATCGGGTGATGGGTCTCTCGGATGGAGAGGATGATGGTGATGTAAATAGTTTAGGGTTAGAGTTCAGTTTGGGGTTTGATGTAGGTGGTGGTAAAAATACAATGAGAAAAGTGTATATATAGATGGAGAAAATAGGGTGATGTAGACATAGGGATTTGGGCTAGCCATTTATCCTAGGGATGGGGTTTGCTTGTTACATGGAGGAAATTTGGATGGCCAGGATTGAGTGGGTTTGAAAGGGGGCCAAGATGGCCAGGGGGTGATGTTTTGAGTGTTACACACTTCAAAAATATAGGAAAATTGTATGTGACTGGTCAAAGAAGAGGGGGATATTTCTTCATGTGTTGGGTCCAATGGGATGTGGACACCTCACTGCATCTTGCATAAAAGTTCCCAACAATTAAAAAATTGCACAAAAATGGGAATTAAAAATAAATGTTTGCGACGAATATTGTGCGACTAAAATGAAGCACAAAAGAGCATATTTATGAGTTACACAAGAGTCAGAATGGAAGACTGGCACGTCTAGGACAAGGGTGTAAAATTTGTTGGAAAGCAAAAGCTAGCGTAGCGCTCCAAATATCGAAGCAACGGTAAGGTACAACAATCAAATAAAATCACAACAATAAATTATAATCCTCAATATTTAATCCCCAAAATGTACTAATTAAAATCCATAATCCCACATTTGGTCAGAGGTTCATCTAGTGGGTTTCTAGGTCCAGTTCACTAACTCATGCATTAATGAACACTATATATAATATATAAAATATAACATGCAATATAATATACACAATACTTATAATAATTAAAAGACGAAAATACCCCTATTCTGGAATGTGGTAATGACAAAGCGTCTGCTCCGCAGTTGGGCGAGACACAATGGCCTTTGTTGCCCATATCATGCGGGTCTTCTTTGGCTTGGCTAGCCTTGGCGAAGGATTAGCACTTCCTTACGAGAGCATTTCCTCGAACACTTGTTGGTCGAAGCAAACTACCAGCATCTTTTGCGTTGAGTCGAGCTTGGCCGCATCGGACTGCGTCACCAACTTCTCATCAGAAGAGAAGGAGGTCCCCAGCAGAGTCGCCATCTTGTTCGTTATTAAATTCGAAAGTCTTTAAGAAAGAACTTATTTTAATTAACAAACAAAAATATAGTACAAAAAGGTCCTAAAAGACAATATAAGTACAAATTTATTTTCCGGGGGAAGTGACGATGGAGGGCTAGGAGTGTAGCAACTCTCTTTATTCCGTGGACGATCCGATGTAGGAGCTTTTCTCTCTTGCTTGAGTGTAGGTTCGCAGATAGCCAGCCAGCCTTGTGTATGGGTATGGTACCCTACTATTTATAGTCATCTCTGGGCGCGCATATGTTGGGCCGCATGGATGATGGGGGGTTTTACGTGTCCCTTCTTACAGGGTGCAGCTGTGATCTTAAGCAGGCCAAGCTGTCACGCGGGCGTTTGTTGGGATTTTTCGTTGCTGAAGATCTGGGTGGTTCTCGTCCTTTATGGGCGTGACTTGGTCAGCTTGATACATAGTCCACACTTGGTTGGAGAGAATCATTCTCGTCATAACAGCAAGATTTGGTCTCCATGGAGTCTGAAACACATGTGGCCCGAGACGCATGCGACCCATGGAGTTTGGGACGCATAGGGTTAGAGATGCATGGGACCGCGTAGAACTTAGGACGCTTGGGGCTACGGACACATGGGACGTATGAGGCCCTTATTGTGTTGTCCATGTGGCATTGTACCCCATCGAGAGTGATGTTCTGCGCCGTCATGTGACTTTTGTTCTTTAGTGTGTTCACGCCTTTTGAGGAAATTATAAAATCTTTTTCGTCAGGATTTTGTGTCAGAGACGATCCTGCTGATGCCACATTAGGTCTTTCTGCGGCCAACCTACTTTGGCTGATTGGGGGTGCATGGATGTCACCTTGTTTGAGCCGCAGGGAGACTCCGCATCCTGATCTCTTCTGAGTTTTTGTTTTGGGTCGCAGGGTCGCATGGATGTATATTTTCCAAGGTATCGGTATAAGGTAAGTGGAGATTAGTAAGGTATTATTAGATTTTAATATAAATATTAGTGTTTTGAGTCAGTAAACTAACAGATTGACCTAAAATATTTAATTTGACCTAGTTGACTAGATTTGACCTAAAAACATGGTTCAAATTTATTAAAGGCTTATTATGGCTCCAAAATACTCTTTGACATTGATGATTCATATATAGGTCATTTGGACTCCAGTTCAGATACGGTTTAATATCCATTGCTCTGGATCTCTGACAAGTACATTCTCTGATAGTTTTTATTATTTGATAATCACTATAATACAAGTATTAGAAATATTTTACTTGATTCCTGACACATTGTTACACAGATTGGTATACGTGGATCCCTGTCATGAGATGTTATTATTCGTGATTACTTAGTGATCGTCGTGTCGTTCTTTGTGATTACTTAGTTATTATCGTGATATTTCTCTTGATTATATAGACCATGATCATAGTATTTATATTGTAGACCTTGCATAGTGAATATCTTGTCGTGACGTATCGTGATATGGATCCATTCTACTAGTCGGGGGTGGGGGAAGTGCTAGCAAATATGTGATCAAGACATTTGTAATTTTGTAGACATTGGCAAATATTGTAGATATTGGCAAACATCATAGACATTGGCAAACATTGTAGACATCGGCTAATCATGTTAATATTGAAATACCTCGATCACATATCAAACTAGTATTTCAAACACTTAGTGTAGTTACAGTTCTTCTCTATATTCTAGTTCATTATCTTTATTCTATTTTATCGTGATCAGTTATACTATATTGCTCTAGTTTACCTATTTCTTTCCACCATACTATGATATATTGATTCATTATTTCTCGTCTTGTATTATATTCTCTATTTTTGTTTATAGTCATTATCAACTAATTAGAACTGCTATTGGATTGTACTTCGCTCCAATCTTGAATGGATATATTTTTCAGATGATTGGCTAGAGGAGATGTGTCCCACCTACTATGGTCCCATGATAGCGAGGCCGTTGAGCATGTTGAGTAGTATCACTAGTTAGAGAGGTTTAGACATTTCATTATGAAATTGTATTTGACTTTAGTTAGACTTTTTGGCATGTATTGTTATTTAAGACCTTTGTGTTATGATTAGAGTTGGAGCTGGACTAGTGATGTATTTGTGACTCTTTATTTCCTTTCTTTTATTCCATATCGTGTCATTATCTTCCTTTAGTTTTTATTGTGATTGAGTATTGATTTTTATTTATCATATATCATATTGTCCTCCAATTGGAGTTGAGATGACATGATAGGTTCCTTATATATATTGTGTAAGATATTTAGATAGTATTATTGACCTAGATAGCGTTCTACCGTCGATGTTGTGGCGTAGGCTGGACGTACCCACGTACTCATGCCCCTACATCGGGTGCAGGTTGTGATACATTTTTGTAGTGGCCCATGCAGGTCAGTCTTCGCAACTAGTGTGAAGTCATGGTAGTGCAAAGACATAGTTATACTACTGCGAGCCTGCGATAGGATCTAGGATATATGATACTAGAATGAGAGTGAATACCCAATCATAACTAGGAAACAATTTCAATCAATGGATTCTTGCTAACTTATTCACCTGAATATTGATTCATTTGAATATTGTTGTCCTTCTTTGATAATATCATTTTTTACACAATGTTGATTCCTTGTTTGAATCTGTCTTCAGGATGCCGCCGAAGACCATGTCACAATATTCTGGAGCAGCTTCAGTGAGGTCAGTTACTTCTCCGCCTCCAACTCATAGGGTCGCCTCGCCAGTCCAAGTGGGGATTCCAGCAGCAAATTTTTGGGGTGCTCCACCTCCAGTTCAGAGGACAGTGCTAGCAGTTCCCGAGGAGCTTCCACCACCCCTAGTACCAGTTGATGCCGCGCAGATATTTGCATTTTTTTGGGAGATGATGGGTGTAATATTTTATTTCGTTAATGCGGATAGCCGATTCAACCGGCGCAAGTGCAATGACCCAACCCGCTTTGCTCAACGAGAAGACTTGCTTGAGGCAAAGGATTTTAGACTTGGCCCTTCAAAAGTTCAGACTTAGACTTTTAAAGGCTCACTCGGAGTATCGCTCGATCGAGCGAATCATCGCTAAGGTGGGTGGCTACGATGAACTTGTCTTTGCTTAGCCTGCACACTTAAAAATATTGATGATACATGCTAGTCGCTAGGTGAATCACCCCTTGCATGGTAATAAAGAATACAACGCACCTAGATAAGAGAATAATCCCATCTTTTATTGCTTATGTTAGAATATGGAAATAAAACTTGGCTTATAGTTGGACCCTCGCATGCTACCTTAGCTTCGTGCAAGTAGACCCCGCTATGCCTCGAGTAGATCATTATATACTCTTCGTAGTGCATTGTTTTACTTGTTTACACTGCTCATCTTATTATTATGTTGCCCGATATGTCCCTGTATGGTTTTAATCCTTGCACTACCCCTTAGACCCGTGCTAACGTAAAGGCATATGTTCTATGGTAGAGTATACAGTATGTTTCCTTATGCTTATGCTTCCGACAAATGCATGCTTGCCTGCTTACATTGTAACTTGTTGTCACGTCCCAGTCCCAAAATATCGAGGGACTGAATACGTGATAATGGCCAGCAGCACGCACCGATGGACAAACCCAATTTAATGGATCCATCGGGGCATACTTAAGCTGTATTACAATGTTCAGGGTTTACTAATCTCATCCACAGAACAGCATAAACTAAAAAGCAAAACTGGAATAAATGCTGAAAGTAAAGATACTGTCGAATATCTAGCAAGAAATAATACTAAGTCGGGTGGAGACAAATCCACTACCGATAAATGGAAAAATAGAGACAAGGAAATAAAACTAAAACATGCTAGAAAGTAACTAAGTATAAGCAAGGCCATCAACTGCTATCGTACCCTCGTCTGGTGTCGGTCCGTAAAGTCGCGGGTACTCCTCGTCTGCTAAATCTGGAGAACAAAACCAAGTCCTCAGCGGGACGTAACAAGATACAAAAGAATACGAGCCAAAATACAGTAAATGAAAATGCAAGATAGACCAGAGATTAAACACAAGGGAAGCATATAAGCCACAAGAAATTTTTACATCTAAGACGGTGGCATGCCAATAATGCTATCAAATATGACTACAAGCAATCGGGATAACCGCAACTCAATGGAAGATCACGGTCCTATAGAAAGTAGGCCAATGGGGACTCCCAGTCTATAGTATGGCTCTTTCGCAGCCCAATGGGAGCTCACGAATGAGGTAGTCAAATGAACAAGTCTCTATTGCAGCACAATGGGTACTCACAATCGAGAATGCTCAAGTGTAGTCAATACCAAATAACAATCATCTAGAAACTAAAGAAATCAATCGAGTCAACTCAAGGAACGTAGAGTAAACATATACCATCACAATATGTCTATGGAACAAATAATGATCAAAGGAAAAGAGCAAATAATGTACATACACGAATAACGAGAAAATAAGACTAGAGCAGCAGGAATAAATCAAAACGCATCAAGAACTATATATGACAAGAAACTAACAACTGAAAAGGAAAGCATGCAACACATGTACAAGAGTTGGCAATGTATCTTACACGACAATGTAAAAATAAGTCAAGGAAATAAGTAGCAGAACTGCAGGATTTGGCAAGGTATACTTGCCTGGGGTTTCGGCTCCAATTATAGCTCTGGCAGCAGCGGGATTTGCAGGCAGTACTCCGGTTGCTGAAATAAACATCACCATTAGACCCAGAAAATATCAATCAGCTAGAAACGCCTGTCCTTGAGTCCAATTTGGACACAGGGGCAAAAATAATATTTTTGGGTCAAGGCAGGGTCCACATGTGGGCCGCTTTGCACCGAAAAATGTGTCAGGTTCAAAGGTCTCCAAATTCGTTCAACTTAGTGTTAATAGGTCAAGAACGATGATACGAACCCAACGGAACTTCCAGAATTGGATTCCAATGAGCCGATCACAAAATTGCCCGTCAAGTGGAGCCTATGGGGCCCACGATACGCGATTTTGTCAACGTTCTCAGAATCGAACCAGCGTATTGCTACGAGTCCGATGGTGCAAGTTTCGTTTCAATCCGATGTGTGTACACTAAGTTACAGCGAGAACCAGAAAGGACGGATACGGGACGTTGTCGGCGGATACGCGTTAATTTCGGTGTGCACGCACATCCAAATCAACTTCTGCGAAATCCCGCACGTCCGTATCAACGACGCGCACGTATCGGTGAAGACCGCACGCGACCAAGTCATCCTGTTTGGCGGGGCGTACTCAGTTACGGGGTAAAACAGGGCGTTGGTTTTCCTATTTTTGGATCGCGGTTCGTGATCGCCACAGGACGCGATGCACCGAGCGGTTTACACGGGCACCGAGGGGGTCACACAGGGTTCGTGATGCAACAGACAGAACAAGAAACAGAGCTACGAGGAGAGAGAAAAGAATACCTGAATAGGGCTCCAGAAACTGTGAATTTTTGTGTCCGAGTCGACACGAAATGAGGGGACACCGTGTCTTGTGTCCGGACCGTGTCCGCCCTAGGGTTAGAGCTAGGCTGACGGAGCTCAGGCGGCCGGAGGTGGGCAGGAGGGAGGCCGGGGGCAGCGGGGGAGGCTCTGCTGGAGGCGACTGCACGCCGGAGCGGGCGGGGGACGGCGGCGCAGGGCTCGGGCCGGAGCTGCTGCTACTACGGCTGGGGCTCGTGGCCGAGCGGGGGAGGAGGAAGGAGGAGGAGAGGGGCCGGGGCGGCGCGACATCGTCGACGGAGCTGGTGGGAGGCGGTGGCGGCTCGCGGTGAGGCGGAGCGGAGCCAGGGTGGTGGAAGAGAGAAGACTGCGGGGGGAATAGGGGTTTTTATAGGCTGAAGGTGGCAGAGGGAGCGGCGGGCGGTGCGTTGACCGGTGCGGGGAGAGGAGGCGGTGGGTCGGGGACATGAGAGGGTGTCGGCGGCGTAACGGCCGGCGACGGTCGGGTTACGCAGGGAAGGGGAAGAGAGAGGGTCGGGTTGGCGGATCCGGGTCGGGTCCGCGGCGGATCCGGCGCGATCCGCAAACAGGGAAGCGGGTTTGGGTATCGGGTTAGCGGGTCAGGTCTGGGTTTTGGGCCCGAATCTGACTCAATAAGGATTTGGGTTTAGTTAGACCGGTTTGGTTCAGCAGTTGGTTTGATTTGGTTTATTTCAAATAAACCGGGTTTATTTAGGGTTCATTTCGGTTTAATTATAAAATAGTTTTTAGGACTTTAAAAATACTTTCGGGGTCTAATAAATTCCCGGAAAATTATCCTATGTCTAGTTTTTTATTTTACACCATAAAATATTATTTTCATAATATTTTAATATTATTAAACTTTATTTAAAAATTATTTAATAATTAAAACACCTTAGTTTAATTACAGAAAATTCCAAAAAATTGTGAAAAATTCCAAATTAAAAATTCTTGAAAATCAGAGGGTTTACACTTGTACTCGTTTGCCTTATTTCAATGCTTGTCACCTAATTTTATGCCGTAATCCAGTTATACTATCCATATCGTGCATGCATCTAGTTAGTCAGAAGAATATCAAATAGTCCTTCTATGCAATATGAACCTGCAAGTATTCGGGACCGTTAGGTCGCCAAGGCAGTTTTTGAACCAGGGGAATACATCAAGTCAAGTTAAACTCTGAACGAGAATCATGTCAAGTAAAGCAAGAATCAGAGCTCGTGGAGCAATACTCGTTCAGAACAAGAATGAAGAATTATCTTGTCATGTTGTGAATCTGGAAGACGCAAGACTTGCATGGTCATAGACAACTCGTGCACGAGGTAATAACATAGATTTCTTGGACGATCGTCGAGGCACCGGGATCGTACCATCCTAGGAGGAATATGGGTATTGCGTGACCAAATCAATAGGATGCTCCCTGGTTTGGGGCGATACAATATATTAAGTGGTCGGGCCCTTAGTAGTGTATCCTACACTTGGATAACCAATCTGACTCCAATATATATGATAGTCTCTCCATATTTGGTCGGGATGGTGGATAACTCCCATGACTCTTGCGCTATGCCTCATCTCCGTCCGAGAGTATGCATCATCCTTTATGGCTAAGCCAGTGACCTTATGTTCATATAGATAAGTCATCCTCGCTTAGCGGCAATTCGCGTGTGAGTCACTGTACCGCATCTGGAATCTGAAACACCTAAACGGATATGAGTATAAGACTTATACATATTTGAACACTTGAACATCTTCTGCAACACACCTGAGTATCCGTGTAATTCATGCACCCGAGTCAGAACCCCTCTCGTAACACTCGTGTTTGCTTATGCGATTTTCGTAGATTTCTTTACATATATTCATGCTTTGTTTAACTTGGTTTTATCTCTGGACAAGGAAGGATAGATGGTAAGTTGGTAAGTCTCGCCGTGTTACTCTTATATCGTATGGCATACTGCCACACGAGTTAGGCTTTACATTATGCCATGAAACTGATCCTAAGGCAAGACTAGAAAGATAACTTAATAGATGGTGCACAGAACCTACATACCGTGTTTGGATTTTTGAGCGGGCGAGAAGCCTCCTGTAAACCCCCCTCAAACCAATTTAGGGTTCAATTGAATTAAATCCGGAGATTAGGAATTATTTGGAATTTAATTAGAATTAATGAACGGAAATTATAAGTACCCCTCTGACCATGGTAAAACCTTAGCTACGCAATGCTCATTAATTTTTGCCTTGCGCAGTTAATTATTAATCTAGTAAATTTTTGGAGGCCAATTTCACCCTAATCAGAACTTCGCCAAGCCACATACACTCTTCCACAAGGACTAGCCCCACCTTAACTAGGGCGGACAGGCCCAAGTCCCTAGGCCAGCCCATCAACCCCCTTATAAATATACATGTCTCCTACATCAAACCCTAAAACTAACTATTCATCTCCCTCCCCTCAAACCCTAGCCGACCCTTCCCTCAAACCCTAGCTGACCCTTCCCTCAAACCCTAGCCGACCCTTCCCCCGGACCACCCTGCCCTCCACGACCGGACCATCCTGCCCACCGCCTGCCACCGCTGGCACCGGCGGCAACCATCGCCATCCCAACCGATCAATCCAACCCGATATACTACCAAGCCGACTGTTCCAGCCGGACATCGATTTCAGTACCCCGACCACCACCATCCGACGAAGAGCCACCTCCAGCACGACCTGACCCTCACCCAGGCGACGTCCCCCGTCGGACAGGCCGCTGCCACCCCTGCACTGCTGCTGCGACTGCTGCATTTGCTGTGACTGCTGCTGCCGCCGCATCTCACCGCCGCGACACCGGAATTCCACTTGCCGGAGGACGGTCGATTAGCAGACAGACCCTAGTCCCGACAATCAGGTACTAGTCGGTCAACCCCTCCTTCCTCGTAGCCCATTATCGTATCTTTGTGTCCTTGTGTCTCTTATGGACACAAATTTAAAATAACAAGTAACTTGTAGTTGAGAAGTACATAAAGATTGATAAAAATACATTAGTAATTACCTAAGGTTATGAACTATTATCAAAGACTAGAAGTTATCCGAAACTTGGTCATAAACCAAGTATAGGGAGAACAAGGTCATGTATTCACACAGAGCAGAGATAGTTGGTAACCCATAACTGAATAATTTAATGTCTCAAGGCACGCGTTAATCGAAGACAGAACACATGTACACCCTAGCTACGTGCATACGTAACACTATCTTCAAACAACCATGAACTTGAGACAGACCCTTAAGAGCAACGTAGTGTCAGTACATTGGGTCTTAGCGTCTGATGTAGATTTCTATATTATATTGTGTGTCAGGATCATCGGATCAGTCAGGAGACATCGCAGGAGCAGGCTTTTGGCATTCACCTCTTGACGACTCAGGCAAGATACCTTGCTATATTTACTGTTTAAATTAAATATGCATCTGTGTATTGTATTCTTGTTGCTTGTAGTTTATACAACTGTGCGTGTCCGAGTTGTCTCGGGTGCATTCGACGGTTACGTCGATGTTAGTATATATATATGGACTTAGCTCTTAGCAGACTCAACCCATTGGACGATACTCTGTTATTGTCTGAGACCTGACACCTTACACGGTCACTGAGATATATTCATATTGGGATGCGGGTTTGCGCACTCGACTAGCTATCGTTGCGTATCACCTACATCACGGTTAGTATGTAGTCAGGATATAGATTAGAGACTTGGTATATAGATACATGGTATGCATGTTGAGTAGTCGACTTGCGTATCTATATTGGGCGGAGAGGACAACTAGTAGGCGTATGGAGTACACCCATTGGAGCCGTAGTTTCGGAGGAATCTCGAATCCAATGACTTTTCCTTTATACTGATGCCACGTTCTTCGGAGCGATATGGACGATATACTGTATTGATGCCACTCTCTTCGGAGCATGGACGTTATGCCTACACCTATCCATATGCACCAGCGTTGTCCTCACATTGCATTCACTTAGATGGCTAACACACCCTTCTTGTATTTATTTTATTCAGTATTCATATATGGCATGTTATTTTCTTGTATCTTGTTACGTCCCTCTGAGGACCTGGTACCTTTCCAGATTTAGACGAGGCTTACTACCCCACCGTATACGGCCCGGGACAGGAGACGAGATTTGCTACAGCTGAGGAGTTGGAGGTGCAACCGTCAGAGTTTCCGTGACCAGTTGGTAGGCCTTTAGCCTAGATGGAGGGCATCATTATCTATTCAGCTGATGCTCTAGTCATTATCTTTTATATCTTATTTCAGTACTTTATTTCGTTATAGTAGTGGGTTTGTTCCCACCAGACATCACTGGTTGTACTATGATATCTTGAGACTGGTATTTATCAACCAGCAGTTTATTTAGTATTTTTTGCTCTTTATTTTGTGGATGAGATTAGATTACCTGTTATTGGCTGATATTGGATATGTTAGTATTATAGGACAGCGTAGCACTCTTCGTGGATCCATTAAATTGGGATATCCTCGGAGACGTGTCAGCTGGCCATTGCCACGTGGCCTGGTTCCATATATTTTGGGACTGGGGCGTGACACCTCCCCACCAGTGTATTCATGTACTGATAACACACCATATTGCTTATAGGGTACGAAAGAACCTCGTTTGATGCAAAAATTCCTTCGTTCATGCTTAGGCATGGAGTTCACTCTGGAGCCTTGGAGCATTGCGTCTAGAACTGAAGCACATATACAGGACATAATATTGGAATATCGCCTATGTATCATTCCACAATTGTAGCCACTTGGCACATTTTTATTATTTTGAGATAGAGTACTTGAGCGACTTGTAATATCGTCCTAGCGCTGCTTGTAGTACTTGTTCAATATCAATAAAGTGCTTATTTTACTTTCATACCTGTGTTATTCAATGCTTCCGTTATTTATGACTCTATGAACTTGTTACCAATCGCCTGTTCATTTTTTGTTGTTGTATTCGGACTATTTGTGTGACTCCGTGGCTTAGTTATTTTATCGCCTATTCGGATTCATGGCCTTGCACGAGCGTAACTTGTGATCATGCGGCATCACATCCAGACGGGAACGATCGTCCTGCGGGAGCGCAGGCTCGGTGATTCGCGCTTAGCGGGGATGACCGATTTCTACGGGAGATCAGGGCATGACAATGGAGGCCCAGAGGGCCTAGACAGAGGTTCAACACTGCCAGTTAGACGTGATGAGGTAGGAAATAGAGAACGCCCATCAGTTACCACTAGCAGCCGTGGAGAGAGTAGCGCTTACTCAACTGCAGATTGTTCTATCCCAGGCCAATCCGCGGGCGAGGCCGGGCACTATTATGGATTTAAGAGGATGGTGTCCAAGGACTTCAAAGGCACCGAGGAAATCTTGTATGCAGGCGACTGTATAGAGTACATCGAGAGGAACTTACGATTTGCACAGATCCCGGAGAGTCAGTTGGCAGTCATATGTTCGATATAGCACTGACATGGTTTCACACGAATCCGAGGATTGCGGCACCTGGATTGTCTTAAGGAGCTTTCAAAGAGCTCTTCAAAGATAAGTTCTTTCCGGATGTGGTTCAGAGTGCATTAGAGAGCCAGTTTAAGGATCTCATCCAAGGGAGTATGACGGTGGACTAGTACGCCACAGATTTTTATAGACTGGAAAGATTTGTGGAGGGGCAGAATCCTCTAGGTAGAGTGAGAAAGTTTCGGAAGAGTTTGATCAGGGAGCTTAAATCCTACACTTGGGGTCACCGCAGTACTACCTTCGAGGAGATATTGATGGATGCACAGAGGGCAGAGGACAACTTGGAGCTCACGTCCAAGAGGATGAGATATGTAGCAGGGAGAGCTAGCAGCAGTGCGGGTCCAGCCAAGCGACCCCATTTCCAACAGTCGAGGGCGTTTAAGTTACATCATCAACAACTTTTAGTCCGGGCACCAGTTCAGCAGAGGTATCAGGCCCAGAGACCAGCCCAGTACGTTATGCAGTGCACCTATTGCAAGAGGACTAGTCATAGTTGGGAAGACTGTAGGATAAGACTTGGAGTATGCTTGTATTGTGGATCCTTTGAGCATCAAGTAAGGGATTATATTTTGGCCCCTTACCATTCAGCTCATAGTGTAGCTCTGAACCATAGAGGTGGAGTTAGGCCACCTGTGGCACCACAGGTTGCTCGGCACCAGCATGGGGATACACCCCAGCAGGGCAGAGCATTTGCGATGACGGTCGAGGAGACCGACGCTTCAGGTAATGGGTTAGCTAGTTCTGTTCTTTCTTTCTGTCCTTTTCCATCTATTTGATTGACTGCCTTCTTAGTATCTTATGATTTTCTTGTGATATATAGTTAGTATATTTAGTATTATACCCTGACCGAGACTGCAATAACATAACAGATTTGAGACCAACACCATACACGTTGACTATAATTAGTGATATCCTTTATTTTCCATGCTTGTATGATTTAGTTTGGACTGTGGGTTTGACCTAGAGGGGGTACGATCATCTTTAAATTTTGATGATAAAATTTTTCTAAGGAGGGTAGGATTGTCACCCACACATTTCTAGATGAGGGTATTTTTGTCTTTTTGCCTATATTTTATTTTTAGTGATTAATATCTATTTATTGTGCTAATAATTAATATATGTGCTTGAGATAATTATTTATTTTAGTTAGTGGGCTTGCCTAGTTAATTTGACTTGACATTAGTGGATCAAATTAGATTAGTCATGACATATTGAGCCCAATATTGGACTAGGCCCAATTAGACTCATCCCTTAGTTAATCAAAGAGATTAGCTTAATTTTTATTGTTTAGAGACTTTCCAATATAGCCCTCCCTAATTATTCTTCATAATTAACTAGTAGGGGCATAGTGGACTATTTTTGTTGCTTGGAAAAGGAGCCAAGGGGGGCGGCCACATAAGTAGAGGAGTTTCTTTCTCTTCTTTATTTCATTCCACTCATTTTAGATCCCCAATTTAGTAGATCCCCAATTTATTTTATCCCTCCATCAAATTTTAACCTAATTTCTCCATTTCCTCTCATTTCTATCAATTGAAGAGCATTGTAGCTTGGATTTGCAAGGATCAGTTGGAAGAGGAGGTTGTGGCAAGGAGATCGTGTCCGGATTGTGTCAAATTGAGCATTTAATTGAGAATCCATCTCCCAATCGGTATATATATGAATTTTCCTCTATTATTAAGATTTAATTCATGCATTTAACTATTAGAAATCATCTTTTGGCTTAGGGCTACCCATAGGACCAAGAATTAGGTCCATATGACTTATATTGTAAAAGTTACATGGTGATTTGTGTCAAATTAGGTAAAATTATGAGATGGACACATAAAGTGTGTATCATGAGACCAATTAGATCTTATTAAACTTAGATCGGGATTTTGGGACTAAGTACGTGTCCACAATTGGGCACGAGTATAGCGTATCATGGTATTTTATGATACGATATAATTTTGGGGCTCAATTTGGAAAAAACTCCAATTGTGTCCATAGAGTGTGTATATTGGGTCCTAATGAGGACTATTGGTATGTATTTGATAGTGTGTTGGTATCCTTGTGTCCAAAATTGGGTACGGGATGTCCGTATCATGATATACCATGATACGGTGGTGTAGAATTGGTGTTTCCTTTGTAATTGTACTCTAGTGTGTCAATTTTATATAGATTCATTAGATTTACTCTATTTTACTTAATTATAGTTATAATTTATATATTATTTGTGTTCATGGTAATTTTGTGATAATTTGGAGTGTTGGAAAAGAGTATCATGAGAGTAACATACATTGTTGTTTGTATCATAAAGTGTTGCACCATAGGTGTTTGGTGAATTGCTTGCTGGTGCTAGGGGAGTGTTATGAGTGTGGTTGAGTATTTTGTGTTAGTGATATGGGTAAGTGTTGTGAGGATATGCACTGTGGGATATAGAGGGGCTTGAGTTCAGATTCACAACAAGGAGTACCACTGATATGGGTACAGTTGTTAACATGCTTAGCCCTGCCTGTATGCAAACCATTGGAGGGAAAAAGAACAAAGTATTAACAGCAACAGTAACACACTACCTATTGAGTTGAGAAGATTATAGGAGGAGCTTCACTGCTTGCAAGATTGATGAAGAGTTTAAGGGACTGCACAACAATTAATTGTAATACATTCACCTGGAGATGCAAGAAAGCAATGCAGTAGGATGAAGGGAAAGAGGCTCAACAAATGGTGTGATGGTTGGGCTTCATGGCAATGTATGCACTTGGAGCTAAATCCAGTGCATACTGAGATGAGGGAGGAAGGCTAATTGTGTATTGATGCACATGGAACTGTGGGATCTAGTTTTGTATCACCTGACAGCAGCATGTGGGGTTCATAGGTATGTGTTTAAGGTGTATGCTATATTACCATGTGTGTGTGTTATAGTTGATAATACATCATGGGGGTTTGTATGGGATGTATTGAGGATGGGGGTTCGGAAGGTGTGTTAGTATATCTAAATATACAAGTGTTAGTGTGTCTGAAGGTGAAAGGTTCACAGTGAACTAAGTTTTGGTGTGGCTGTGTATGAGGATATGAGGGAGGGGGAGTTGAGGATGCTCGAAGTGAAGTGTGAGTGGGGGAATTTCAGTGCACCAGCAGCTGTGCACTTGTGTGGCACAGTCCAGGCGTGGCAACAGGTAGATGTCTTCAGTGGGTGCAAGGTCAAGTTTCAAATGTTGGGGAAAGGGTTGCAGGTAGTTGTGAAGCTCGGGTATGATGCCAGACAGTAGGGGAAAACATCATGCTTACAGCAGGAAATTATTGTGTCTGCACAAGCATCCAGGCTAAGTTGTGAGCAATTTACAGTTGCAATCTAGTTAATCATTCACTGCATGTATATTTACTTCCAGATATTCTTAATATAATCACATGTGTGGGGTTGGTTAAGTTGTGAGCAGCCAGGTAGGGGAGTAACAGTGCACTTGCGAGTGTATCTTGAGGTATACCATCAAGTAGTGTCTAATAGATGGTGTAGTTAGGTGTGATACTAGAATTAAAGTGGATTATGAAATGCCTAGTATATGAGCCAAGGTATCAAGTAGTATGAATGATGTAAGTGTGGGTTATGTAATTTGGTTCATAGGTGTATTATATTAGAGGATGAAGGTAAGTTTAAGTGAAGGGTGTGTGGGTTAGATAGCTGTGTCAGTAAGCTAGAGTGTGTGTGAAGTCCTAGTGTATCCTAGTTAGTATTAGTTTGGGGTAGGTATCATGTACAATGAATTGGCATTGAGTGAGTAGTGTGAGCAAGTGCTAGATATAGGTTATAGTGTGTTGAGGTTAATATTGGTACCAAGGTATCGGTCTAATGTAAGTGGAGATCAGTAAGGTATTGTTAGATATTAATATATATAGTAGATATTAGTGTTTTGAGCCAGTAAACTACTAGATTGACCTAGAATATTTAGTTTGACCTAGTTAACTAGCTTTGACCTAGAAATATGGTTTAAATTTATTCAAGGCTTATTATGACTCCAAAATACTCTTTGACATTGATGATTCATATATAGGTCATTTGGACTCCAGTTCAGGCATGGTTTGACATCCATTGCTCTGAACCTCATGCGAGTATATTCTCTGATAGTTTCTATTATTTGATAATCACTATAATACAAGTATTAGAAATATTTTACTTGATTTCTGACACATTGTTACATGGATTGGTATACGTGGATCCCTGTCATGAGATGTTATTGTTTGTGATTTCTCCGTAATAGCCGTGTCGTTCTTCGTGATTACTTAGTTATTATCGTGATATTTCTCGTGATTATATAGACCGTGATCATCGTGCTTTTATTGTAGACCTTGAATAGTAATTATCGTGTCCTGACGTGTCATGACATAGATCCATTGTACTAGTCGGGGATGGAGAAGTGCTAGCTAGATATAAGATCAAGATATTTGCAATATTGTAGACATATAGACATCGACTTATCGTGATAATATTGAAATGCCTCGATCACATATCAAACTAGTATTTCAAACACTTAGTATAGTTACAGTTTTTCTCTATATTCTAGTTTATTGCTTTTATTATATTTTATCGTGATCAGTTATACTATATTGTTCTAGTTTACCTTTTTTCCACCATACTATGACATATTGATTCATTCTTTCTCGTATTGTATTACATTCTCTATTTTTTTTATAGTTATTATCAACTAATTGGAACTGCTATTGGGTTGTACTTTGCTCTAATCCTGACTAGATATATTTTTCAGACGATTGGCTAGAGGCGATGTGTCCCACCTACTACGGTCTACAGGATGGCGAGGCCATAGAGCATGTTGAGTAGTATCACTAGTTGGAGAGGTTTAGACATTTCATTATAAGATTGTATTTGACTCTGGTTAGACTTTATGGCATGTATTGTTATTTAAGACCTTTGTGTTGTAATTAGAGTTGGACTTGGACTTGTGATGTATTTGTGACTCTTTATTTTCTTTCTTCTATTCCATATCGTGCTATTATCTCCCTTTAGTTTTTATTATGATTGAGTATTGATTTCCATTTATCATATTGTCCTCCAATTGGAGTTGAGATGGCATGACATGTACCTTATATATATTGTGTGAGATATTTAGATAGTATTGTTGACCTAGACAGTATTCTACCGTTGATGTTGCGGCGTAGGCTGGACGTACCCACGTACTCGTGCCCCTACACCGGGTGCGGGTCGTGACCCTCCCCCCTCACTTTTCTCGTGGCGAAATAAGAGAGTATTAAAGTCCCAAACCAAAAGAAGTGGCAGCTTGAATTGAGATTCTGCTATATAGCTCAAGTGAATGATGCTTCGCCATAGAGATTCCTGCAACCTCCGATCATTATGATCGTACACTGCTCCGTATATGAAAGAGAGGCCTCCTACATTCAAAAACTGACAAGCGATGAGTTAGTCAGTGTTAAGAATGATATTACCAACCCAAGTACTATTGTCCCAAATCAACCATATAAGCGCCATGTCATTGTGTGCTAATTTATGCACATGAGCCCAGATTGACGGTGTTCTCCGAATCAAGATCCGCTCTGATTTGATCTTCATTTCTAGTAAGGCAGTAATTGAGCTCTGCGTCTTCCTAGTAATCTCCTTGATCTCTCTCTACCTTTCCAGCAAGCACGCTCCCGCGTATCCTATAATAGTATATATATTTAAATAGTATTATTGTAATCTATGTCCTCTTCCAAACTTGCTGCAAGGTCACTGGTAAGTTTAGTAGTCCACGCCTGCCCTTTGAATGATCTATTGTCTTCCCTACCATGATCCACATGCAGTAGTTGGCTTCATCTGGGGTTATCCACACACATCACATCGTCTTGCTTGTCCGTATTCATTCGGGCTGGATTGTTTATTTTCTTCCTCCTTCGCCCAGATACGTGCCTTTTCTGGGCATAGTTGAGAGTATTAGGGTGTTGAGTGATGGCACCTAGAGCGCCATCGATGTGAGCCGTCTGTCTCCAGGATAGCATGGTGTGTTGACCAACAAACAGGACCATCTGACCTGCGCTCATCCCTTTACTTGAATAGCCATCCTTCATAGGTCGTTTACCCAAACTACTGTTGGGTGTCCGCAATATTGTGCCTGCTCCTTCTTTCGCTGTCATAGCTGGTGTTGCTTGGGCTCGTGTAACTCCCCCATAATACAATTCTTTTCGCCTCTCTATGGGTGTCATGACAACTAAAGCTTGATCTTGGTCTACAACTCCAAAAGAATGCCTGACATATCCTCCATCTCCGGTCACTGTTCTTGGTTCCCCTGGTCCATCCACCTTCTCCTGGCCTTGGTGTGTCTGGCCCTCATAAACCACATCATCCCCTTCTTGCATCCTTGGGCATAATCTATTTGTGTGGCCAAAACAGGAGCAACGGTCACACACTAGGGGAGCTCATTCGTATTTGACAAGTTGAGTTAGGTTCTCTCACATAGGTAGGGTAAACTCTATTTGTCGTGGGAGCACCGTCGTCGCATTTATCTCAACAAAAGCCCGCACATAAGTGACCCTCGCCTTCTTAGCCGTGGCCTCGTCTGGTTTGATAGGTTTATCAACCAAGCTAGTGAGCTTTATCGACATCGGCTCAGTCAAGTATGGGGTGGGGAGATATAGAAATCTCATCCATATAGGGACCATGTGTTGGAGTTCTCGCTCGCATTTAGAGTTCGTCAGCCACTCATTGAGAATAACCAGCCATATGTCAAAGGTCTATGGACCTCCATGCAAAACGTGTTCTGCATCTTCTTGGAGCCCAAATCTCACGAAGAAAAAGTCGTTCTCTCGCGAGTAGACCTTCATGCTGCCATGCGGCCTCCAAACTCGGTTTGCATATGCTTTGAACTATTATTTTCCATGAACAAAATTTTATGCAAAACTTTGTATTACAAACTTAGAAAAGAAAGAAAGTACAATTGAGCTGTACGAGAAATTGCAAAATTTTAGCAGAGATGCAGACTTACTTAATTTGGTCGGATTAGATGGTTTATGGAGCAGAACTTTCTTGTATATTATACTAATTAATAAGATTGTGTATTAGATCAAATCGTCTATTTGAGAAATCGTTTGATATATGCTCGATTGGTATGAAGTGCACTCATCAAATGGTGGGTGATTTTTATCCCTCTCTTTTATCTTCATACTTAACAAAAAAAAAGTCTTTGTTTCTATATTCCATATGTAGTTAATTCTAAGTAAAAGAACCAAGATAAAATAGAGTAATCTAATTGTTGTTAACTTGATATATACAAACATGGAATATTGTACTATTATTTATAAATATGGAATATTTTATTATTTTTATAGGAATATGTAATATTGTATTGTTGTTATAGAAATATAGAATATTACACTCTATTATAGACATATGGAATATTATATTTTTGTTTAAGAACTGTGAAAATAATTTAGGACCATTGAGCCGCCAAGGTAGAAATATCTGGATTAGGAAGTAGACAAGTATGATAATCCCTGGATTGCAAAAAATGAAAGTATGAGCGATGGCTCAAGGAATATGGTGAGAGAAAAGAGAATATGTTGCATAGTTATTTTAAGCTTCTATTATCATGCATGCTAAGTTTGTAGAAGCATAAAAAAAATCATGCAGGCCGCATAAAGGTCATGCCCCCATCAAAGGAACAACCTAGCCGCAGAGAAGACACAAATGGCCAGAAAAAACAAGCCACAGAGAGGCAACATGCGGCCTGAAGGACCAAGCTACAGAGAAGCTATACACACCCTATTCAAACCAAAGATCAAGAAGCCGCATAATATACTCTATGCGGCCTAAATGACTGCAGAGCAGGGAGGCCGCATAAAATCCCCTAACACAGCAGTCGATGACTGTCGGACTCTAACACATCAATCTTCACACCGATGCTTCTAGATTCATGAAAATAATGGCTCAAAAAAAGATAGAAAGTGACATCATTGCATTAATGACCTCGTCAGATGTGTCATGCCACGTGTTCCCTCATATACGACTATACCCTATGCAGCCACAAGGCTATGCTGCCAAAGTGTCCATCGACCAAAGGCCAGACGAGGGTTTGCATGAGACCTCGCCAACATGCAGAGCAGGGAGGCCGCATAAAATTCCCTAACACAGCAGTCGATGACTGTCGGACTCTAACACATCAATCTTCACGCCGATGCTTCTAGATTCATGAAAATGATGGCTCAAAAAAAGACAGAAAGTGACATCATTGCATTAATGACCTCGTCAGATGTGTCATGCCACGTGTTCCCTCATATACGACTATACCCTATGCAGCCACAAGGCTATGCGGCCAAAGTGTCCATCGACCAAAGGCCAGACGAGAGTTTGCATGAGACCTCGCCAACATGCGCCAAAGTATCCATCAACCAAGGCCAGACGAGAGATTGCATGCGGCCTCACCAAAATATGGCCAGAGCATCCAGACGACCAAAGACAAAACGACAGCTCGTATGCTACCGCGATAATATGCGGGTAAGATGTTATGCGGCTCTTGACTCACATAATTTTCTATTACAACCGAAGACGATTTCTTGCATAGTCAGTGCTGACTAAGTGTCCAGTTGATCGAGTCGCACACACAACAGCCCCGTGGCAGCCTGTCCGCAGGATGCAAATGCAGTTACAACCGTATTTTGTTGAAGGAGTCCTATGCGGCCACTAAATAGAGCCATATGCGGCATCGATAGTCTATCAATATAAAAACTATAAATAGCGAGGGTAGCAAATCCTACAATCCCCCTGCCAGCTATATACGTGCACACAAGCTCACAGGAGAAAAAAAGAGGAGAGCATCATCATTCCCTCATCGGACCGTCAACGGAGTAAAGGAGCCGCCACATCGTTCTTTGTCCATTGACACTACCCAAATCAAAACTGTTGGCCCATCTGGTCATGTTCAAACCAATTTTAATAATTGATCCAAACTACAAGTCGATATATTGTAACTCTGATGGATTTGAGAAGAAGGAGTCACATCACTTCGCCATAGCTATGACTACAGATGATTATGTTCAGGTTCTTTTTATGTTTTGTTATGTAATTTTTATTTTCTTGAGTCTAAGGACTTATGTGAGTCAGATCAAAAATTTGGCATTTAGATTAAAACTTTATCCAAAAGCCCACTAAAATATAAGCCTACCCAAACCTGAAATTTCATTTGGATTCGAGCCTAAACCAAACTCACTAAAACTCAAAGTCAAAACAGTCTGAAAAAGACCAACCGAACTCAGGGCGAGTTTAAACCGAACTCCGTTACTCAAAACCGATTTTCTAGGCAGACTCATCTCCTGAAGACCAGTCTCCCAACGTTTAAAATTTTGAACGTTATGCATTCGAACTCGGCCCGAACTCTGTCTACAAAAATCCTATAAATAGAGAAAAAATTTCTATTTCTAAAACAAGAACTCAATCATTCTTCTTTTTCTTCTTCTCTATTACTAAAACGAGCCTTATCCTTCTCAAATCTCAAGACAACTCTCTTTCCTTCTAAGTGCCTAAGTGTCGTTCCGATTAGAAGTTGAGTTGAGTTGTACAAGCTTGGTTCGAAAGCTATTTTTCAATTCTTGTATGAAATCTTCGAGATCTTCGGATCAAAAGCTCGTGTTGTAAGAAGTTGGTGTTCTCTTCGGATCAAACACACGTGTGTACCATATTTTATAAATAGTGTATTAACACTGAGCAAGAGTTCTCGGGCCTGGACTAGTGTCACTACCATATTTTCTAGAAAATGATATTTTGGTCATTTCATAATTAATTATATATTGTGCATGTTGAATAATTATTTATTACATTATTTAATTATTGTTAGATGTTAGTTTATTATTTTAAACTTGTGTTAGTGGAGCTAACTAGTTTAGATTAGATCCATGGACCAACATTTACAATTAGTTAGAATTGAGCCCAATTATTAAGCCCATTCATTAGGAGGAGGATTAATTAAATTAAATCCATTAGACTAGAACCTCCTCTCCTTAATTATTTTTTCATGAGAGGCCCGAAGGGGTATATTGGACATTTCATAGTGACTTGGGGAGGGGGTCAAGTGGTCGGCCTATTTAAAATGAGGGACAAATTTCTCTATCCTCTTTTCATTTCAAATCTAGATCAAGAATTTCCCTCAGCCAAATTCCTTCTTTCCCACATCAAATTCCTACCAAATTTCTTTCTAATTCCTTTATAAATCACTATTGGAGGCTAGTAGAGCAAGGATCTACAAGGAGAAAGCAAAGATCTACAAGGAGGAGCAAGGATCTACAAGTTGGAGGCCAATTTTATCAATTTTGGAAGTTTCATTGGGAATCTATCTCCCAATAAGTACAGTTCATTTTTTTCTCTTTGTGTAGACTCTAAATCTATGTTTTAATCATTAGGAACCATCCCACATGATGAGGCTATCCATAGGAATTGGAATTAGGTTCATAGGAGGCCTATGGAGGAAGTTATGGTGTATTTTATGTCAATTTTGGGAGAATTCCGAGATTGACACATATTATGTTTGTCAATTAGTCAATTAGACAAAATTGACATGTGTTTGATTGTTTGTAGCTAGTATCGTGTCCACAATTGGATACGTGTAGGCCGTATCCCAACAATTTGGAGATACAAGTTGATTTGGGGGGGTTTTCTCCAACATAGGGCTTTGTGCATGTCATATTTTGACACGGACACATAGTGGAGTATTTAATTCTTCGTATTATTTATAATTAGTATTTTAAACTTGCTTGTATCCTTTCGGGGTACGTTTGGTTGTGTGGTTGACTCGTATCGCAAGTGTATCATAGATCTAGTATGATACGGGTGCGATGCACTCCATGTGTTTGTTTGATTTTATTTCTATATTCAATTGACTTGTGTATAACTATTAATATGATATATTAGATATGATATGTATATCTATAAGTGTATGTATTTATATTATATTGTATAGATATGTATAAGTGGCTATAGGTATATATAGATCTATATGTATATGTGTTTATATATATATATATATATATATATATATATATATATATATATATATATTATATATATATATATAATATATATATACTTACACATACATATGTATACTTACCTATATAGATATCAACATACATATACACTCATCTATACATATATAGATGAGTGTATATGTATGTTGATATCTATATAGGTAAGTATACATATATATATGTGTAAGTGTATATATATATATATATATATATATATATATATATATATATATATATATACATAGCTACTAGTGACAGTATATATATTTATGTGTGTGCTTGTATGTGTGTGTGTTGAGAGAAGGAGAGGGTCGGGCAACAACACAACAGGAATCGAGCAACACTGCCATCTGCAGTGTAATAGCAAGCACTGAATCAGCAAGCTTCAGCATTATGCAGTCATCACTAACTAGCAGTAAGGCCATATGTATTGTAAACTCCCTCACCCAAAATAGGTATTTGTGTATATTCTATATTATTATATTTATTATAGATGTTGAATTTATTTAGAGTATTCTCTTAGTTAATTAGAAAATAATTTTTTCTTTAGTATATTTACTTATATAAATATTCATTTAGAATTATTTTAGGTTATTTTAGATTTTTGGAGATTTTTCTAGAATTTTTGGTAATTAAAACTTAGAAAACATAAATTTCTAGGACTTCTATGATTTACTATACGACCATACTTGCATGTCGTTCCTACCAAATATTTATTTTAGTTTAAAATATTTAATTATATTTTTCTGTAATTTATTTAGAATTTTAAGAAATTTATTTAGATTTTAAAATTATTTAGAATTTATTTGGATATATATATAGTCTTAATATTAGATAGATGCTAATTTAGTGTTAATAGATATTAATAAGATTTTATAAATTATTTGTATTATCTTTAATTATATTTAAGATTATAAATTATTGAGATAAATTTAAACTCTATTTTAAATTAATTCAAATCCTGAACCTACTAGGAAATCAACTTCATGCATATCCTATCCTTATTTAAATTCATCATAATCCCATCCAAATTAACCAATCCTAGTCCTATTTAATTAAGTAGTGTCCACCATTATAAATACCTCATCCTTCATATTTTTTTTTCCCAAATTTCTCTCTTTTTCGTCCAAAAAAATAGTCAAAATTCGTCATAAATTCAGCCTCATTTTCCACATGAATTAAAAAGACGATATCTCCTAGCTCCGGACTCCAAACATGCTCCAGTTTTTTTTGTTAGAACGATAATGAGGTTATCTTTCTGATTATATAAATTGTTTTTCTAAATTATGATTATTAAATTCTGTAAAATTCGTAGAGCACAGCATGTCTGAAAATAGATGTGTTTCGATATTTTCGTGATTTCGGGAGAACCAGGAGTCAGAATCATGAACCGTTTAAAGTTTCGGAAAGCTAATGTCGAGATCATCGATATAAATTTTTCTTAGAATTTAATTCAAATTATTTACATACTGTTAATTCTATAGAACTTCTAGGTTAGAATTTAACCATCGGTGCACAATACAAAATTTGTATGTGCCATAATTCCCAAACGAATTTGAATTCGGACGAGCCGTAAATTCCAGCATATTTTTGATGCTGAAATCTACAAGAAATCATGCATGAAAGTTGAGTTTGTGTTGGTTGACTTTTTGGTCAACAGATCGCCTCGATTTGCGTGCCATGAGACTCGAGTTGATAAAATTCAGTTTCTTTAGACAAAATTTAGGAATTAACATAAAAATAAGAATAATAAGATTAAAATAGGATTTTAGAGTAATTATTCTAGAATTAAATAAATTAAAATAAATTATCTTTTGACGTGATAAATTTGTAATACATAGGCTATTTGGACTGTGACTTGGACTCTGATTCATACCAGCAGCAGGACCCCAGGCAAGATACCTTGCCAAATTGTTATAGTACTTTTGCATGCTATTTATATTTCTTTATATTTATTGCATTTCTGTTTATTCTTGCATGTGTAGTTTTCTTTCACTCATTACTATATATTAGATATGTTGACACACACTTGACACTTAGTATCATAGAGGACAATCATTAGGCGTATGGGCTTTAACCACTCTGGTAACACCGTAGTCACTAGCACGCACTATGGTGGATCGTGTCCGATGGTCGCTACCCCCGAGGTATGTCGATTGATGGAGTCCGAGGGTCGCTACCCCCGAGGTATGCCGGCTGATGATGTTCATGGACGAGTGCATGAGTTGTGAGGCTTAGATCGAGTAGACTACCCTTGCCCATACGTCAAAAAGTTGTCCTCATTTGCATTCATATAGATTGTCTTGTACAGCGTACTTATTTATTTTCAAACCATATGCATGTTTACTGTATTCAAATTGGCTCGTATTTTTTGTATCTTGTTACGTCCCTCTGAGGACCTGGTCCGCTGTCAGGTGTATCTTTTCTTGAGTATTTACAGGATCGCAGATTTGGATGGTTACATGTGATCTGAGGATGTCTTCTCTTCGAGCTGTGATGGATAGTTGGTATTCTTATATTGTGTTGTGGTGTTGTACTCATATTGTATTTGCTCTTATATTCGAGTTGGTAGTGGATTTGTTTCCATCCAACTATCATCCTAGATACTTCTTATTGAGATCTAGTTTCATAGATACTGGTTATTTATTTCTATATAATTTTGGTGGATGAGATTTAGATTTTACCCTGTGACTTGTATTACATTTATACCACTTGTGGATTTTATATTCATATTACAGCGTATGTATGGATTTGGTTTCCATATATTGGAGTTGCCATATCCATGCGGCTGGCATGCTTACGTGTCATAGTCCTACGTATTTTTGGGACTAGGATGTGACATGTATCAGCAGCTCGGGCATTATGCAGTATGAGAAGCAGCAAATACACTATTAGCAGCAACAAACGCCGTGGCTGCCGCAATAGCAACTACATCAGCAGTGGCAGTAATGCAGCGAGCAGCACAGCATTACAGTAACAACAGTTTTAGCACAGCGTTGCAGCAACAGCAGCTTCAACACAGTAGCAGCAACAACAAAATCAAGACAGAGGCAGGGGTTCAGTAGCTAAGGTATGGGTTTAGTTAGTTGGTTAAGTTTAGCTAGTAGTTATCAGTGAATTCAGTTAGTTAGTGGTTAGTTTAGTTGTTGTAAACTCGCTCACCCAAAATAGGTATTTGTGTATATTTTATATTATTATATTTATTATAGATGTTGAATTTATTTAGAGTATTCTCTTAGTTAATTAGAAAATAATTTTTTTAGTATATTTACTTATATAAATATTTATTTAGAATTATTTTTAGGCTATTTTAGATTATTGGAATTTTTTCATAATTTTTAGTTAATTAAAAACTAGTAACACTAATTTTTGAGGACTTTAAAGAATTTATTTTATATTCAAACTTAATTAAAAATATCCCAAAATTTTATTTTAGGTTCTAAATAATAAAATATTTTTTTTGGAATTTTTTGGGAATTTTTTGATTATTTTTAGCATTTACTTTGAGTTAATTATGAAAAACTGAATTAAAAACTAATTTCTGAAAAAGAAAACCCAAAAAGTAATTAATTCTGCCCAGTCAGCAAACAGGGGGCCCACCTGTCAGCCTCCAGCAGTGAACAGTGCTGGGCCCGCCTGTCAGTGACCGCTGAGTGGGTGCGAGCTGAGCCGAGCCGACCTCGAGCCGAGCCGAGACCGAGTTCGACTCGGACTCAGCTGAGCCGAGCCGCATCAAACTGCGACCGTTCGATCTGGGCGGGGCTGCACGGATGGCTGCCACATGGCACGCTATGAGCCGTGGCTGCACTTTCTCTCTCCTATATATATATATATATATATATATATATATATATATATATATATATATATATATATATATATATATAATAGTTTAGATATTAATTTCTAGGGTTTTTCTTCAGCCGATTTTTGGAAGATTGTCATCTAGGGTTCCTTCATCTTCCAGAAACCATTGCGCATAGCTCCGGACTCCAAACGAGGCCTAGTTTTTTTTGTTAGAACGATAATGAGGTTAGATTTCTGATTATATAAATTGTTTTTCTAAATTATTAGTATTAAATTCTGGAAAATTCGTAGAGCACAGCATGTCCGAAAATAGAGTATTTCGATGTTTTGGCAATTTCGGGAGAACCCGGAATCAGAATCATGAACCGTTTAAAGTTTCGAAAAGATAATGTCGAGATCATCGACATATATTTTTACCAGAATTTAATTCGAAGTATTTATATACTGTTAATTCTATAGAACTTCTAGGTTAGAATTTAACCATCGGTGCACAATACAAAATTTGTATGTGCCATAATTCCCAAACGAATTTGAATTTGGACGAGCTATAAATTCCAGCATATTTTTGACGCTGAAATCTATAGGAAATTATGCATGAAAATTAAGTTTGTGTCGGTTGACTTTTCGGTCAACAGATCGCCTCGATTTGCGTGCCATGAGTCTCGAGTTGATAAAATTCAGTTTCTTTGGACAAAATTTAGGAATTAACATAAAAATCAGAATAATAAGATTAAAATAGGATTTTAGAGTAATTATTCCAGAATTAAATAAATTAAAATAAATTATCTTTTGACGTGATAAATTTGTAATACATAGGCTATTTGGACTGTGACTTGGACTCTGATTCATACCAGCAGCAGGACCCCAGGCAAGATACCTTGCCAAATTGTTTACAGTACTTTGCATGCTATTTATATATATTTTTTATTTCATTTCTGTATAGTTCTTGCATGTGTAGTTTTTCTCCAGTCATTACTATGTATTAGATATGTTGACACACACATGGCACCTAGTATCATGGGAGGACAATCATTAGGCGTATGGGCTTTTAACCACTCTGGTAAATCGTAGTATATAGTTCATACTGCGGGCGTGTGTCGCGCTGGTCGCTACCCCAGAGGTATGTCGATTTCTGTAGAGTCGCGCTGGTCGCTACCCCAGAGGTATGTCGATTTCTGATGTTCTAGACGGGTGTGTGAGTTGTGAGGCTTAGATCGAGTAGACTATCCTTGCCCATACGTCAAAAAGTTGTCCTTATTTGCATTCATATAGATGGTCTTGTACAGCGTACTTATTTATTTTCAAATTATATGCATGTTTACTGTATTCAAATTGGCTCGTATTTTCTGTATCTTGTTACGTCCCTCTGAGGACCTGGTCCGCTGCCAGGTGTATCTGTTCTTGAGTATTTGCAGGAGCGCAAATTCGGATGGTTCTATATGCTTCGTGGATGTCTTCTCTTCGAGCCGTGATTGCTAGCTGGTATACGTATATTGTGGTTGATTGTGTTGTACTTATATTGTATTTACCTCTCCATTTGAGTTGGTAGTGGATTTGTCTCCATCCAACTATCATCCTTAGATACTTCTTATTGAGATCTAGTTTCATAGATACTGGTCATTTATTTCTATATGATTTTGGTGGATGAGATTTAGATTATACCCTGTGACTTGTGACATATGTTTTATACCACTTGTGGATTTGATATTCATATTACAACGTACGTGTGGATTTGGTTTCCATACATTGGAGTTGCCATATCCATGCGGCTGGCATGCTTACGTGTCCTAGTCCTACGTATTTTTAGGACTGGGACGTGACGGTTGTTAAGATATAGCTAGTGATAGGGTATTAGTTAGGTGCATAGTATATCAGTTAGTTATATATACCTTGTTATCTAATAGCTAGATACATATATATATTTAGCTATATATAGTATATGTATCTATGTATTGATATGTATTATATGTTAGTAGTTAATAGTTTAGTTAATATTAGTATATATATAGTGTATTGGGTATTAGCTATTTATATACGTTAGGATTTGAATTATCTTGGGATACCAAGGTAATGTCAAGGTATTGGTCGATACTCGAGGTATTGGGTTCGAGTATCAAGATGGGTATTTAGTGGTGCGATACCGCGTTGGTTCAAAGCCAAGGTATCCACTTAGCATTTGTAATTAGAATTAGTATATATATTATTGATTTAATATGCATATTGTGATATATCTACTTATTTGCGTATCTTGCGATACGATATCTTTTTAGTATCCTAGTTAGCTAGTATGGCCTAGTTACATAATGTATGGACCCAATATCCTAGAGATAGACTCATGCAACCTAGAAATAGCTAGTTTGACCAGTTTGACTTAGGGTTGACCTAGTTTGACTGTTTTGACTTAGAAATGGCTCTTTGACCTAGATGTTGACTAGTTTAACTTATTTTTATTTTGAAACCTTGTATTGATATTATATTCACTATTTAGGTCTTCGAGGCACCGTACCAGACATATGTGATACTGTTCATCAGATTTCAGGCGAGTACATTCTCTAATAGTTTCTTATTTATGATATCCTCTATGTCTCTTTTATATAGTGTAGATATCCTTGATTTCTTGACACGATGGTTACACGGATTGGTATATCCGGATCTCGTCATGAGATATTATTCCTTGGTATTTACAGTGTATCTTGTGCAAGCATTATTTTCTTGTTCTTCTTGTACAAATACAGATATTGGTTCATGAGGAGAGTAGTGCCCTTCTTGTGGAAACCCGTATCATAACGTACCATGGTTGGATCCACTATATCAGTCAAGGACGGGGAGTATATAGTGTAGATATGTGATCATACCCTCCTTGTATCAAGTCTTGTTCATTGAATAGTGTTAATCATACACCACACGTATGATTAGCCAGGACATTAATCTTGTATCAAGTTTCCAAGCCGATCACATGTTAAAGCTGGTACTCACTCACTTAGTCATTAGTATTCTTGTTCATTGCCATATTGTTCATTCTTGTATTTATTTTGGTATTCTTTTATTATATATCTCTTGTATCTATTATTGTATCTTGTATATTCACATCTATTTACTGTTACATAGTTTATATCATTGATTAGAACTGCTATTAGAGATGTACTATGATCCTTTCCTGGCTGGATATATTTTTCCCAGATGATACTGGAGAATGGTATCCCACTCATTACGGACCTCAGGATGTTGTGGGCTTAGAGCCAGAGACCTTGGCTCAGGAGGGTCTCATCCCGACTGAGACAGACGACCCAGGACTTGTAGCATCTTAGTTATTTCTTTTGTACTGGATTTGTCTCCATCTTACTTTTGTTAGTTTCTCTGACTCATTTGATATTATTTGTCTTGTGAGTTGTATTATGACTCTTCTATTCTTTTATCATATCCGTGCTTGTTCCATCTATAGATCTGTGATTGAGTATATTCATATTATGATGGTGGTATTGTTATGTCTTGATTATAGATTAATAGTTTACCCAAACATCGTTCTACCGCCGATACTGCGGCGTAGGTTGGGCGTTGTTTCCGACTTGCATCCCTACACCGGGTGTGGGTCATGACAACTAGTCCTCCACAAGGGAAACCGGGACAAAATTTTCTCTATTTGAGTTTTCTATTCTAAACTTTACTTATACTTTGCTTATTCTCTTTCAAATATCTGTTACTGCAGTTTATAAGTTAGGCTAACACTTAAAATTTTAAATAGTGATTATTTTTTGCTGCACACGCACTTACTCTATTCACCCCCTCTAGAGTTGCTACACGATCCTGCAATTGGTATCAGAGCATGTTTTTATTACACTTGTGCTTAGACTATACACTCTAGAGTAGAAAATATGACTAACATCAAGTCTAGCTTTACCAGAGTAGGCCAATCCATAGATGATCATCCACTATTTAATGGAACAAATTATACTTATTGGAAGACATGGATGCGTTTTTTATTTAAAATTACTTGTTTTGACATTTGGACCAATGTTATTAAGGGTTATAGAAAGCCTAGCATCATTTCTCCTCTTACTTCCAATTTAGTTAATAAACCCTATTATGATTACACGGAAGAAGAGAATAGGATAGCTAGTCTTGATACAAAAGCAATGAATGCTCTTTACTATGCTTTAGACAATAATAAATTCAATCGCATTTCTTCTTGTGCAACCTCATATAAAATCTGAAAACTTCTTGAAACCACTCATGAGTATAGGCACAAAGAAGAAGCTAGCGACATGGAAGAAGAAGAAAGCGCACACACAAATATTTGGCACAAAAGTGAAGCCAGCAACTCAGACGATGATCAATCACAAGACACTGCAAATGTTTGTCTAATGGCTTTCGATCAGGTATCTACGAACCCCCTATATAATGATTTTATATTTGATGAACTAGGTGATGCCTTTAGTGACCTTCTAGATGATCACAAAGCACTGCTTGATAAATACAAAAAGTCGAAGAAGGAACTCAAGACACACAAACTTGAGATTGATAGATTGTCCACACTCCTAGATGATATCAGAAAGACACATTCCCCAAGTGATTCAGAAGAATTAGCATCAGTTAGATTGAACTTACACAAAGCACTTCTTAGAAATAAGCAACAAGACAAGGATTATATCAAGCTCAAAGAAGATTATGAAAAAGAGAAAAAAAAGAGTAGTAATACACTTGTTAGAATTAATGCTTTAACTGCTAGATATACTGAGTTGTATGACACTTCCAAAAGTAGGAAATTAGATTAGAAAAATAGCCTATACAGACTACTTCCCAATCTAACACGTGTTACTCAAGGCCCAAGAACACCCGCCAGACGCAGCCCAAGAAGGCCAAACCTTCTAATCATGCATTCTATTACAAGTATCCACGTAAATCACAACATACTGCCTCACATATACATCATGTCTCTGCACCTAATATCAACACATCTGCTATATGTTATTATTGTGGTACTAAATGACACATATCACGATAATGTATTAGAAAATTAGTTGATATGAATGTATATATCTGGATTCCAAAAACTAACATATCAGGACCCTCAAGAAAGTTGATACCAAATGTTACATCTTCAACTTTTGTTGTAAGTGGACCTTCTCTCTCACACTAGAAGCAAATGGATTCTCGATAGCGGTTGCTTATGTCATATGACCGGTGATGCAAATCTATTCACAACTCTATCGATGAAGAAAGAAAGATACGTCTCCTTTGGCAATCATCTAAAAGGGCATATTATAGGTAATGGTAATATATGTATTCATCATTCCCTTGTTATTAAAGATGTATGCTTGGTAACATAATTAAAACATAACCTACTTAGCATTAGTCAATTGGCTGACCATGGTTATGGCATTAATTTTGTGAATGACAAATATTCTATTTATGATAGATCTACTGGTAAGATAACTTATTAGGGAATAAGAGAAAATAATATATATGTTTTCTATTTCTTGAAAAATACTAACAATGCAGGAAGATGCTTATACGCAACCAAAGACGAAAGCTGGTTGTGGCATATGCGCCTTGGACATGCAAATATGGACACTATAGCCAGACTATCTTCAAAGAAATTGGTAAGAGGTTTACCTGAAATTACTTTTAAGAAATATATGGTCTGTGCTGAGTATAAAAAGAACAAGGAAAATAGATTTTATTTTAAATCAATAAATGTTGTAAGTACTTCTAGACCTCTTCTACTCTTGTATATGGATTTGTTTGGACCTAGCAGAGTCGCCAGTCTTGGTAGTAAGCTTTATACCTATGTTATTGTTGATGACTTTTTTAGATATACTTGGATTTATTTTCTAGCAAATAAAAATAAGGATATTTTAGAATTTGTTACCTTTTGCAAAAATGTACAAAACAAAAAAGGTTTTATGATTACTCGTATCCGAAATGATCCTGGAAGCGAATTCAAAAATTCGGATTTCAAAATATTTTGTGATTCAAATGGATTTGTGCATGAATTTTCCTGTCCTAAAACTCCTCAAAAATTTCCGAAATGCTGCTTACTTGTAAATGAACTAAGGCAAGATAGAAACCCACAAAATATGCATGCTTTATTATAACAACGTGTTGATTGGTATAGTTGGGTTAGCTCGCCTTCACCAGTATGTTTTGATATACCGACCCTCGTTGAAACAGGTTCCCCGTACTAAGGCAAACCGAGCGAGGAGCCGAAGATGTCTTCCCGATCCAGTCCAGCTGTAGGCGCATCCTGATTGCGCCGTATTTTGAAGTACTTGAAGGAAGGAGCTCGCAACTCTGTACACAATGTAGCTCCGTGGCAAAGACGTCCTCCAGCCCGGAGGTCTATATCATTTTAAAGTTTAGTAAAGGGATGTAATATACATGACTGCTATCTCATTTTGAGTCAACACTTTTGTAAGCCCGTGCGGCATATTAGCTGACTCGTTCAAGAGTTTGTAATAGATGTTCATTATCAATAAAGAAAACTTTTCCATGTTTTAAATCTGTGTTTCAATTTATCTGCGTACTCTGAATATGTGCTCGTTATGCAAAATACTTTAGCCTTGTGCGGGCGCAACCCCAGGCCCGCACGGCATCACAATTTGGGGGACGCCCCAACGATTCTACGGAATCGGGTCGTGACATAATGGTATCAGAGCACAGATTCAAGTTCCTTAGACTCTCGTGCTGGAAAAGTTCCTTTAACGATCAAATTCCTGTGCGAACTCTTGAACTTGCTAGGCCAAAAGGAGATACGTTCATGCAATAAGTCCATAATACATTATGATCCTAATATAATTTACCTTCTTTTGAAGGAATGGCACCAGCGTAATCTGCAGCGCTAGCACCGGACGAAACGCAAGGCCAAGAAAGTAGTTCGGGCACTTCAGGTAGTTCTCGGAGCCAACAGGACATATCTCAAGTCGATCCGCTTGAGCGGATAATGCAAATGTTAGAAGCACAACGACAAAGAGATGATGCTCGCCAAGCCAAGTTCGAAAGCAATCTAGAGACCCGATTCTCAGTCCAACAGAATCAGGTAGATGCCCTACAACAAATCATTCAGACTTTGGCTTCCAACCATTCCGCGGCAACAGCAGCGACTCCGGTGGAAGATCCCGTGCTTGAAGTGGAGACGCCTCAAATCCCAAGGCTGAGGGAAGTGACTGCCTTCGACTTTGGCCACTTCAAGAAAGTCTGCAACACTCCATTCAACGGGACTAAGGAACCAATCGCGGCTCTAGATTGGTTGGCCGAACTTGAAGACCACTTCGTTCTGCTAGTGGTCTCCGAAGAGAAGCGTGTCGCTTGCGCGCAACTACAGCTCTACCTTAACGCGCACGATTGGTGGAACGTGCATCGACGATCTCTTTAATTTGATCACGGAGAGGAGGCGATCTCGTGGTTGACTTTTTGTGCCGCATTTGAAGAGGAGTTTATACCCCCTCCAGTACAACATCGGATGGAGAACGAGTTCGTGCAACTGAGGCAAGGCAATATGACAGTTAAACGGTATGCCGCAGAATTCAACCGACTCTCCAAATTCGCTAGCGCCTATTTACCTGATGCAGCGAGTAGATCCAGAAGGTTTGAAGGCAGTTTGCGCCTGCCATCCATGCGCACGTGGTCGTTCATCAGTATCGGACAATACGTGAAGTCATGAATCATGCCCTATCGCTTGAACCACAGTATCCTCACGTTTCTACCGGCGCTGTGCATACATCCAGTCACAAACGCCATAGCAACGAAGAAGGAAACACCACTGCAAAGCGCTCCAACAATGGTGGTCCACCGAGAGGGAAACCAGGGAAGCTATGTCACTTCTGCAAGAAGCCAGGGCACCTGGCCAACGAATGTCGTTTGAAAGAAGGATTATGTCTCATCTGTGGTGATGCAAACCATAAAATTCGTGACTGCCCTAAATACTCTGCTAGACATCCTCAACGTAACATTCCCTGACGGTAGGTTTTATTCTAAGTTTCGGGACGAAACTTCAAATTAGTTGGGTAGGATGTAGCGCCCCGTTCCTCCTATTCGGGGAGCGCAACTAAGAAACACAAGATGGTATCGTTCGATCGGGATAGATTAAAACAAGAACTCGTCTTCGTTATGGATTTGTTTCTTCGGAATCGATTCCCATATTCAGTGGACCGTGCCCCCGGGATCGACTTAGCGGCAGAGTCAGGAGGGACCTCTCCGCTGTTATCTTTTGTTGCCTCGGATTTCGATGTCGCTTGTTGCTTTCGTGCTTTAATTTGGTTTTGGATTTGCTTGGGTTTTCTTGAACGGTTTCAATAATTTTATTGTTTTCGTTCATTGAATTGCACTTCAATTCCGAGATTGAAAAGAGAGGAAGAAGTATTGATCGAGCTGTTCGTGCAATGCAGGTGAACGAGCATAAGGCAGCTTACGAGTGGAGTCGTGAAGCGCCTCTTTCCTTCTCCCTTCCAACTACTAAGTGAGTGGCTACCATCCCGATTAGCTAGCCCTGCTTCCAAGTCTTCACACTTAAAACTCTTGTATTCTTGTTGCCCGATCAAATGATACCAAGTAATAACAAAAAGATACCAAGATAAAAATGGAATAGACTTGAATTGTATTGCTTGTCAATTAAACTTGTGAACGGTTATATCTTTGTATGCTTGTTCGTTCGGAATGTTCATCATATGCATAGATACAAGTTTGAATGTATACTTCTCCTTTATATTGTCCTAATGCATGAATTGAACGTAGATGCAATGTAAAAATGAATCATGCAATACTGCTTGTCTTGTACTCATGTAGCCTCAGGGAGATTAACGTAGTCTCCGGGCGAATAATTGTTAACGTAGCCTCCGGGCGAATGATTGTTAATGTTCGATCACGGACAACTTGTGCACAAGGTATAGTTCCTGCGGGTGGCTGCTGGGGTACTGGCACCATTCCGGCTCCGGACGGAACTCACGTTTAGTCTCACGTACTTGGACAGGATGGTATGCGGTGCCTCACGTACTTGCACGTAGCAAACCATCTTTGTCATAGACTAGTGTCCATTATGGCAATCAAGCCAGTGATCATCTTGTATATTTAAACCTGTTACAAACTAACTTGTGTCTTCGTGGCAGGGAAGGCATGGTAAGTATTGTGCAGGTGGTTCAGACGGACAGGTAAAATCCACCGAACGGTGGCAAGTTTATTTCAGTAAATTCTATATGCTGCTTACTTGTAAATGAACTAAGGCAAGATAGAAACCCACAAAATATGCATGCTTCATTAGAATAACGTGTTGATTGGTATAGTTCGGTTAGCTCACCTTCACCAGTATGTTTCGACATACTGAACCTCGTTGAAACAGGTTCCCCGTACTAAGGCGAACCGAGCGAGGAGCCGAAGTCGTCTTCCCGATCCAGTCCAGCTGTAGGCGCATCCTGATCGCGCCGCATTTTGAAGTACTTGAAGGAAGGAGCTCGCAACTCTGTAACCAATGTAGCTCCGTGGCAAAGTCGTCCTCCAGCCCGGAGGTCTATATCTTTTTGAAGTTTAGTAAAGGGATGTAATGTACATGACTGCTATCTCATTTTGAGTCAACACTTTTGTAAGCCCATGTGGCATATTAGCTGACTCGTTCAAGAGTTTGTAATATATGTTCATTATCAATAAAGAGAACTTTTCCATGTTTCAAATCTGTGTTTCAATTTATTTGCGTACTCTGAATATGTGCTCGTTATGCAAAATACTTTAGCCTTGTGCGAGTGCAACCCCAGGCCCGCACGACATCACGATTCGGGGGACGCCCCAATAATTCCACGGAATCGGGTCGTGACAGGTGTCATTTAATTACAAAATAACTTAGTTTTAATTACAGAAAAATTCCAGAAAATTGTGAAAAATCTATTTTAAAAATTACTGAAAAATCAGGGGGTTTACACTGCACCTCCATGAGATGCATAAGCCGTTCGGACATATCGATTGAACCCACTCCTCCAGATTCTCCAGAACTTGCTGGATCGCTCTGAATGGGCTGAGCACTGCTTGCAGCGACAGTGTTTTTCTTAGCCATTGCTACAAAAGAGAGTAGCTTGTCAACACTCCAAAAATGATAGATTTTATATCTATGGGCTTATTGTATAGGCGACTCATCTCATGCAGCGGACGCCGAACGCAACTCAATTGAGAGGTGCATCAAACTCCTTTATTATCTTTTGAAATCCCAAGGAAGTAAAGTCGTGCTCTGATACCAATATGCCACACCCCGATCCTGAAAGGGTCAATCGTCCTCGCTGGATCCCTTACGGAACCAATCGCCCTCGCTGGGGCGTGATGCCGTGTGAGCCTGGAGTTGCGCTCGCATAAGGCAAGGACGTGCAGTGATAGGAACCCATTTTGAAACACAATTTAGAAAACACATTCACAGAAGATTGAACACAAGTGCAGGAAGAAATATGCATTTTTATTGATAATTCAGAGTAATTTACATAGAGTTTACATTGATGCGCCTTCCCGGCCACTTGAATTGCATTACAAAAGATAACTCAAAAGGCAGGGCGCGCTCTATCAGATAGCCCACGTCGTTCATACATTACGCCCTTGTATAGATTGAAAGTCCAAGCCTCCAAAATGAACTGACCCCAGCTATACTTCAAAATAGAGGTGCTCCTAACGCCTCCCTTGCTTTCCACTAGCGTTGCACCGCCTGAGTGCCTAAAATAGTTGCCCACAATGTGGGTCAGTACTCAACTTGTACTGGTGAGCGGGATGAACCCACTCGACTAAATCGACACTAGCTTATTAGGGGCGAGCATGCATTAAGATGATCTTTCTATAAGGAAGCAAGTGAATTCAATTCATATCAGTTGCCTGTTTTGATAAGATTGAAAATAACACCATATCCAACAAGTGCCTCTGTCACGCCTCGGTTCCATGAATAAGGAACCGAGACACGTGGCAATGGCCAACAGTGTACTTCGGCTGGTATTCCAATCTAATGGGCCCGTCGGAGTACACTTAAGCTGTGAAGTACAATGAATAACCCATCACATAACGCAAGTATACTCAATCTAAATCTCATCCATAGGCAGCAATATAAGAGCACAATAGAAGTAAATACAATGACTAATGTGCATGAAGGAAAAATCCAAATAAGTATCAAGTACAAATACTAGAGTAGTCACACGGGAACAAACCCTCTAGTACAAATATACTGGAATGAAAGTAAGTAATAAGATAACTTGGGACGGCAGCAGAAAACTAGGTAATGATACCGTCCCAAGGAAAGAGTCACTACCAGCGATCAGGCGAAGTCCTCAGGAATGACCTCGTCCTTGGCAGTGAGTACAGTTGTTGGATAGATGCCCGGTCCGTACTCCTCCGGGTAATCCTCATAACCTACACCTAGAAGGGAACCAGGTCCTCAGAGGGACGTAACAAGGTACAAAAATACAATATGCCAAGTAAACAGATAGTACAAGTGCAACAACAGGGTAATCTAACATAACCAAACAAGTGTGACACAGTTTAAAGACAATGTTCGACGGTGGGCTGTCCAAAATAAAACCGTAGCTCCGGACACGGAAACACACGGCAAGTACCGCAGCTCCGGGCAAAGAGTCACACGGGTGATACCACTACACTAGATACAAGATCACTACATAGATACTACATAAATATACAAGCGCATGCAGAGGAGCCCAAGCGTCTAGTAACTGTCTTCCCCTTCCCAAGCGGTCAACGATTGTGCGTTGAACCTGAACCTCTAACTACAGTCTCGACACATGGAAATAACTCAACAGACGCGACCCTAAGGTCGTTCCAGTCTCTGGTCATGATGTCGGTATCAGGATACAGGAATCTGGCACGATCACAGTGTATGAGTGTGTCCTGGGGTGTCGATGTACTCAGGTACGTGCATCGAGGTGCTACGAAGCATCTAACAAATATTCTAAGACGTACGACGAACGTCAGCACCCGATTATAATCCGCACGTGAAGTATCGAACGTCAACATAAATACTCGCACAATGTACAATAAGAATAACAATATCTGTAATCTAAAATACAGGGTGGCAAGGTACACTTGCATGCGTGTGGCTGCTGATGTCGGGGTCCTGGTACCGCATCCAAGCCCTCAAGTCCCGCAGTACCTAGAGATGAGATACAAACCAGAATCAATAATCTATTCTACGACAGACAGGGATGCTACACACATCTACAACTAAACTCAGTCTCAGCTACGACTCACAGGGACAAGTCACTAGGGGGTTGACCACAGTTGACTATCGGTACGATGGTCAAATCAGCTAATCATCGGTACATTCTCCTCGATTTAATTCTCCGTAAATAAACTAATATTTTTCCACCATGTACGATACATCCTGATTAGTTGCTCAAAGGTCAAAACTCTATTCTCCTCGTCTTAATTAAATCGTGATAATTTATGTAGAAGCCAACCCTAATTTCCATCCAAGTACCACATCCAAATCCAACTTCATAAAACATAAGTTACAAGGTCACTACACTATATAAACCCTAAAACATGTTAACACCACCTCAAGTCATTAAAATCCATATTCGCATTAATCATCATTAGCCTTAGCCAATATAAACCTTAATCCCGTAGTTCAAGTATTACACTACACTAATCATTTATATCATCACTACATAAACACTAGAAATATATTAAACCTCATTAAACACAACCTCAAGCCATATTCACAATAATCATCCTTAACCTATATAAACCTCAATCACATATTTCAAGTACCACACCACACTATAATACATATCCACATTCAATAACCAAAACCCTAGCTAGCATTTCACACAAATATATATATACCAACAGCCCTACTAACCCAACAATATGTATAAATGTAAAGAGAGGGGGAGGAGTATACCAACACGGCCAGAGCGAGGTGGTGCTGGCCAGACGACGGGGTGGCTGGGGGAGAGTGGCCGAGTGGGGGTGGTGGTGAAGAGGTAAGGGTGGTGGTGATGATGGTGGTAGTGGTGGTGATGGTGGTGGTAGTAATAATGGTGATGGTGAAGGTGGAAACTGGAAGAGGGGAGATGGCCGGGAGAGGTCGGATAGGGAGGAGGCCGGAGCGACACTGAAGTCGGCCGCGGGGTGGTAGGGGAGGCTGCTCGGTCCGGTCGGAAAGCTCAGCCGCGGGGGTCGGGGGCGCACAGTCGGCGAGTCGGGTCGCTGCACAGTGCCGGCCGGAGAGGGGGACGCACAGGCCGGCGATCGGCTGCTGCACAGTGGCCGGCCGGAGCCTTCTCTCGGTTGAGAAATAAGGGAGAAGATGAAGAATAAAGGAAGAAGAAGAAGAAGGATTTTAATGGAGGGAGGTGGTTCTTTGCATGGAGAAAATAAATGGAGGAGGGAGGAGAGAGAGAGGGGGGAGTTTTCAATATATTGGGATTAAGGCCGGTGGTGAGTTATGAGGGTGGGGTGAGGTGATGTTTTATAGGGGATTGTAAAATGGATGGAGGGTGGGGATGCTCCTATTCAAAATGGAGGTATAGAATTTGTCATGAAGAAAAATTGATTTCTTCATGAAGGGTGGTGAATGGATGGGTGAAATTAGGACGCCATTTTGTGACCTCTCCATTTGGTTTGGCCAATGGGTGAGGGCACCTAAAATTACTAAATTGTAACTTAGCCCCTTAAATTCGAGAAATTGCACGGACACATAAAATGACGCTAAAATTATGGAGAAAATCACGGGTGATGGTTTGCATGGCGATGGGGTGTTGCGGGTTTGGCACGGGTTTAATTTTATGGCCAACGGGATTAATTAAGGATTAAAATAGGATTAGGCAAAGTTGGTATCCCCGATTTAAATAGAATTAAAGTGTCCCATGCTTTTAAATTAATTGGGGATACTTGGGGTCAAAATCCGAAAATGACGCAAAGGTCAAAAATGGTGGGGGCTTGGAGTCAGTCTTGGACCCTTTAGTTGGTCCGGCTCAACGGGTTAAGTTGGTATCTCAAAATTTAGGGTAACGACACAAGTGTCCGACACGGAATTAAATATGGGTTACGATTTTCGGAAAGTTGCACAATTAATTTAGAGCACAATAAAAACTGATTTTAAGTGACGAAAAAGTCCAGTGCCTAATTTGGCGAGTCAAGTCAAAAGTACAATAGCCCGATGGAATTTATGGGCTAATATTGGGCTCCGATTAATTTAGCAATGATAGGGCGCGCCAAGGGTCTTAATTAAATGAATTAAATACCAGATAAACTTAACTCCACTCTAAACCTCATCATCTTCTAAAAAATCCAAAATTTCCCAAATCCAAACCTGACTATCTATAGAATAAATCTAGGGGATTTATAGCCTCGGTTGCTTACTCAACCGACGCACGCCTTCCCTGCAACGAAACACAAGTATGTTTACCATCTGAACAAGACAATAATTAGCATGTGTTCTTTTCTTAGTGGTCATTGGTGTGATCAACACCTTAGGGACTTATTCCAAGCATTAGCGGCGCGCCCTATCAGCCTGGGTAGCAAGCCCTGCTGAAGGTCCCGCAATGCATCGCGACTAGCACGAGGACTCATTCCAAGCATTTACGGCACACCCTATCGGCCCGGGTAGCAAGCCCTGCTAGAGGCCCCGCAAATGCATCGTGACTAGCCCAAATCAATATTTCCCTCCGGATCGATACGGTTCCAGTGCCCCGGAATACCGTTTCGAGAAAATTGCCAAACCTTGTATACAAGTTGTCCCAGACCATGCGAATGCATAAAAAATTCATTTATCATACAATGCATCGAAATAAACAAAAGAAGTAAAGCGGCAACATATATCCTTTTTGTAACAGTCCATATTTTCTTAAGCGGTGTTCCAATTTTTTTGGTATCCCATAGGACCAAACTCTATCCGAGGCGCCAGAGGCCGCAACCAATAATCAACTTCCTTTACAAACAACTAAATTTCATAAGGTGTACAAGCATATAGTAAAAATAGTCTATAATTCCCATATTCCTTTCTTAGTGGCTGGCATGCATTGTGGCTAAGGATTTCCTAGGCGTCCAACTTGGCATCATCGAGTGAACATTTGAAACATTATAGATGTGGACATGAAGAAGTAGGAAAGAAGGGTCCAAACCACTCACAAATGTTAGATTCCCTTAAGCATCCTGTCCTACCGATACGGCCAATCCCTTGAACCCGTGGTTCGATGCAAAGCGCGATCTACTCAACTGGTATGACCGTACGAGCAGGTTGTGCTCTCCGAATCATCCGACCGATAGGACTAAGGAAGACGACATTATCACTCCAAATCCAGCTATCTTAGTACTGCTCTGAACGAACACTTGTTTTCCATCGAACTCCGCTAGCCATCTGCACATGAAACCAACTCAATCAATACTTCTTCCCAAAATCTAACAAATTCAAATGTAACCAGCTATTGTTTTATTCAATCCGACTCAGCGTAACGTACCGTGCGGTTGCGGGGTATTACATAATATACCACTTAGAATCAGGTTCGTCCCCGAACCATACTAGTATCAATCCTTTACTAGCATGCCGCAATCCAATTCCATAACTCTGCTCTATGCAATTCACATACTCACGATTCTGACTCAGCATCTCGCTCTGCTGAATGCTTGTACAAATTCTATATTCCTATATCCTCCTTGCAGCTCAATACGAATTCCTCGTATCGCTTAGTTTTGGATCGTACACATATTTAAGGCGTCCTAAAATACATGCATTTCAGCTGAGCTTTGCGATAGCAAATTTGAACAAGTTACAAGGGTATCTTTATGTCCGAGGCATCCATTTTCTTTACTCCCAATTGAACCAATCCTGATTTCCATTCCAACATATTCGCTTGAGCACTAGTCTCAAATATGATGATTTCCCACCGACTCAATCAGTTCGTGTTCCAACTTAATCCATCCAACTATTTCTGAATCCGCACTGGCAATATCTCCAAATATATCTCATGCACCGAACGATCATCTCAACTGATACTACCCCCACTAGGCGACTTACCCGAATATCAAACTTTTGCTTAGATCAGCTCAGTCCAACACCTTTTCCTGCCATCTCAATACCTCACTGGGTGAACATTTATATTGAGGTTCGTGTGATCCACGAAGATCTCGCCGCCACGCCAAAGGGATAGTGTCGCCACATTTTCAATGTGGACACACTCGCCACAATTCCTAGGTTGCGCATGGAATAGTTTTTCGCGCTGCTTCCACTGCCTCGAAGCATAGGATATCACCTTTGCCTTCTGAACGAGCACGTTTTCCAGACTAAGTTCTGATGCATCTTGTAAATCTGAGGCACGTCTGTCCCTTCCAGTATTCACAAAGATTTGATCTGAACGAGCCGCTGCTTTAACTTCACGAGCTAGTTTCACAGTCGTCAATTCATATGAATGCTATTCCCTTCCAGGGCACGATGAGTCAGAGGCGATGTCATCTATAAAAATCTGCGACTTTGAATCTCATCAGTTGACTAGGCTATTTCCACCATCGCTTCGATCTTCCTGTTGCATCTTCAGCTGAAGACTATCCCAAGGGTCTCTTAAATCCAACACTCAGTCAATAAGCCAATCTCCAACACACACTACTCATATCTTCTCTCGACGCATTCCCAAATGCGCCGCCGCAAGGGTCGTTCTATGGGTCTATAATATTCATCTCTGACCTGACGGTCAAGTCGCTAGGGTCAGCTGTCCCGAAGCTACGCTCGATAATTGTAAGTCATCACGATAGACAGTTACTACGAACCATGCTATATCTTATCTACAAATCCGAGCCATACTCCAACCATTCCATCCGAACGAACTTTCGAATCCGAGAACTTCATGCACTACCTTTGATGATCTTGTCAATCAATGCCGCTTAACCACCTAGAGTCTTGCTATCTATCCAAGCCACAATTCGAGAACTGCGCTCGTTGAAACCGTCTTCCATCAATCCGTCGTTCTACCTTGAATCCATCAAATTTCCAAATTGCCATGTTCGTCTACTCGCACTACCAATTGCAATGATTCTCAAAACTCGAGACTTGCTCAATTCTTATCCGTTTGCCACGTCCCACAATGCACGTCCAACTTAAATAATACAGTAATTTATTCAGTGATTTCTCTATGTTCCGATTAGTTCATACACTCTCAATGACTCGTGCATCAGTTACAACATAAATCTCAAGTCCATATTGCCTATACTTGTTGCCTCAATCCGCCTCAGTACTGCAAGTTAACTTCCAATCTGACTCAACATCAACTTGACTTGCCTCATGCTCGTTTATGTCTTCCGAAGAATCCGTCTACCCTTGTTGCACCATGTTGCCCATAATTTCACTTTCGCTAAACCTGAGTCGACTTCTCGAGTAGCAATATCCAAAATCCTTCAAGTTTTCATATGAAACCATTGTATTGTCCCTCCGAGCCAAGATCGTGTTTCATTACTCAATCAACGGCTCAAATGTGTTGCCAAAAATCGTAGTCCATGCTCGCTTATCCATCGATCCACCCATCGCTCGCTCAAGCGTATCCCAATTGTTCGTTACTTATGCCCAACTCTCTATTTGTTTCCATGAATGCTCCACCGAACTTCCAAATCGTGCAAAAGAAATCCGATATTCAGCTTTCCATCCGATCGATCCCAACTTATTTCTAGTACTTGGCCCGCATAAATCCTTCCAATTTCCAAACACTCTTTCCATCTGTTTCATTCTGATCTCGTCCATCACCCAAGTCCAACGATACTTCCATTTGCACGAGTTCGTTCTTGAGTTCTCAAGTCTAATGTATCAAAGAATACCTAAGTCAAATTCCAATTGCACTATATACCACTTAGAAATATAGTTGCCCTCGTGCTTACTCTACGTCAACCAGCGTCTATCCCAAACCGACTATTCCGGGGTGATTCTGTCGAATCACAACTCAATACTCGCTTGTTCCATTTTTATTCTTTTCAACTCAGTCGATGTGCACCAACCAACTTGTATTCCCGTTACCCGAGTCCATTGAGGCAATTCCCATTGATGTCTATTCAAAATATCTCGATGCCTTGCTTGCTATGTGGCATCCCATATACCACTCCGAATTAAATCGCTACTCGCATTACGATTTCTTTGCACTAATCCAAAATCTGCTCGAACCATTCCTTATGCGTGATCCTACCTTTCCCAACTCAAGTCTGACACAAAACTCAACCAATGCCTGAATCATCCAACTCTTTCCATCAATCTCGCTAGATGCAACTTGTGCCATACCCCATTCTCAATACTTCTAACTATTCTCACCGTCTGATACTTTCGCAACACGAGCAATCCTGTGCATGGATCTCTCTTCCAAGTAATCCAACCCAATACCCAACTGTTCCACACAATTGTTGTACGAGCAACTCGTGCAACACTATCCTGATATTCCTAAGCCAAACTCAAATATGCTCAATCGATGCGCCACACGAGCAACTCGGGCAACGCTCTCTGTGATACACCCAGCCAAAATTCAAACTTTTATCCAACATAATTGCTACACGAGCAACTCGTGCAACGATCCATTCTCATCCGATGCTTCTAGTCACAATATGCCTCATAACCAATCTCGTATGCCAACCAGATTGAAGAGTCCTTCCAGTTTTGCAATCCATCCCATCACCACGTCTGGTTCTGCTCGTCCGTTGAACGTTGGTGGATGCATTTTAGTGAACTCTGCTGCTCGGCAGGTATTCCTAGCTGGAGGGTGAGTTTCTTCTGACTCATCCTCTACCTCCACAGCCGCCGGCGTGACAGGCGTCACTATATCTTCCCCGTTGTTGGGTACCATGGATGCGATCAATTGTATCATGGTATCCATCTGCTTTTGTTGAGCAGCAAACTGCGCCTGAATATGCGCCTGAGTAACGGCTTGTTGTTGCTGTACCTCCATGAAATGCATAAGCCGTTCGGACATATCGATTGAACCCGCTCCTTCGGATTCTCCAGAACTTGCTGGATCGCTCTGAATGGGCTGAGCACTGCTTGCAGCGGCAGTATTTTTCTTAGCCATTGCTACAAAAGAGAGTAGCTTGTCAACACTCCAAAAACGATAGATTTTATATCTATGGGCTCATTGTATAGGCGACTCATCTCATGCAGCGGACGCCGAACACAACTCAATTGAGAGGCGCATCAAACTCCTTTATTATCTTTTGAAATCTCAAGGAAGTAAAGTCGTGCTCTGATACCAATATGTCATATCCCGATCCCGAAAGGGTCAATCGTCCTCGTTGGATCCCTTACGGAACCAATCGCCCTCGCTGGGGCGTGATGCCGTACGAGCCTGGAGTTACGCTCGCACAAGGCAAGGACGTGCAGTAATAGGAACCCATTTTGAAACACAATTTAGAAAACACATTCACAGAAGATTGAACACAAGTGCAGGAAGAAACATGCATTTTAATTGATAATTCAGAGTAATTTACATAGAGTTTACATTGATGCGCCTTCTCGGCCACTTGAATTACATTACAAAAGATAACTCAAAAGGTAGGGCGCGCTCCATCAGATAGCCCACGTCGTTCATACATTACGTGTCATGCCCCGATCTCCCGCAGGCAATCGACCGTTCCCGCTAGGCGGGAATCACCCTCGCCAGCACTCCCGCGGAACGATCGCTTAACCCATTCGGGCGTGATGCCGCACGAGCGTGATCCACGCCCATACAAGGCCATGGTTTATTGGCTGGCGGCAAGAGTTCTAAGCCACAGAGTCGCACAGATTGTCAGAGTACAGCGGAGTTTAGGAACGCGTAGCGATTCGATAACAGGTTCACTGAGTCGACAATATAGCGGAAGCATTGAAACACAAGTTAAGGTAAAGCAAGCTCTTTTATTGATTAAACATGGTTACAGGCGGCGTATAGCCAATATTACAAGTCGCTCAAGCCTCTCTCTCTTAAACAGTAAAAGTATGCCAAGTGGCTACAACTGTGGAATGATTGTACAGGCGATGTTCAGGCTATGTTCACAACATTATGTCTTGTATATGTGCTTCTGTTTCGGACGCACCGTTACAAGACTTCAGAGGGAACTCCTGGCCTTAGCACGCACGTTGGAGGCATCCGTACCGAACGAGGTTCTCCCGTACCCTGCATACAAACTGGTGGATTATCAGTACATTGAATGCACTGGTGGGGAAGCTACTCGCCCGCTCGACAAATCCAAACACGTAATACAGGTTCCGTGCACAAATATTAAGTTGTCTTTCTAGTTGCCTTAGGATCAGTTTCATGCAAATATTGAATAGCCTAACTTGTCGGGCAGTGCGCTGTGCGATGTTAGAGGAAACACGGCGAGACTTACCAACTTACCATCTCCTTCCCTGTCCAAGGCAAACATTATTAATTTAAGCAGGGGCATGTATAAACATTCAGGAGGCATGGCATATGCAAACACGAGGGTTCTTATAACATAATCGTTCAGGTGTTCAGTTATCCATTGATTCTATGCAATGACTCGCACGCGGATAGCCGCTAAGCGAGAATGACTTATCTATATGACAATTATCGCTGGCAAAGCCATAAAGGACGAGTTATCATCACGGGATAGAAGATGCTATACGACGCAGGTAGCGAGCCCCGCCACATGCCATCTTCATCCTCAATTCCAATTGACTAATCCATATGTTTTCGTCCGGATCAGATCGGTCCCAGTGCCCTGGTGACCGTCCGCGAAACCTCTAAAACCTTGTGCACCAAGTTGTCCGCGATATGCAGGTCCATAGGGTTATCCATATCCATTCCATATCCATTCCATATCCATTCTATTCCATATCCATTCCATATCCATTCCATGTTCATATCGATCATCCATTATGAACATGTTTGGATAGGATCCTCGTTCAAAGGTAAACTTGATGTGATCACAATACAGTATTTATTTGCCTTGATGTATGCCCCTGGTTCGGGGATGCCTTGGTGACCTAACGGTCCCGGATACTTGCAGGTTCATTCAGGCACGGAACGACTACGTAGTAGTCTCCCGGGGTTTGGATGAAAACACGGTAACATTCAAGCAAACAAGCATGCGTTTCTAAGGAACATAAGCAGGCACATTTGCTCGGACCCGAAGGTAAGCCGAGAGATGAAACCGTTAGGGACTTAGCATGCGAGGGTCTGAATATAAGCAGTATTTCATTTCCATGTTCTAGCAAGCAATACAAGTTGGGATTATTCCCTTAGCTAGGTGCGTTGGATTTATTAGCATACAGGGGGTGAATCACCTAGCGACTAGCATGATATTCCAGATTTTATGTGTGCTGGCTAAGCAAAGACAAGTTCACCGTAGCCACCCACCTTAGCGATAATTTGCCTCGGTAGAGCGATACGTCAAGCGAGCCTCTGAAAGTCCAAGCCGAATTCCTGTAGGGGCAAGTCTGGATATCCTTTGCTTCTCCTTGAGGCAAAGCGGGTCGGGACAGCTGCACTATTGCCGTTTGAGACGACAGTCCGCTAGAGCGGAACGGGGTGTTACATCCTACCCGACTTAGAAAAAGTCTTGTCCTCGAGACTTACTAAGGACAAGCAGTGATCTAGGGTTGAGGCAATCCTAGACAAGTCGTTGTACTTGTTCATTTGGATATTCACTTGCACAAGCTTCGAAATCAGCATATCGCTTAGACTGGATCGTGCGCACTTTCGAAGGGCCCCTCTAGCGTGAACACGTCAACCAGCTTAGTGATAGTGAAGTCTTAGCACTCGAGTTTCACCTTTTCTTAAGTCTTGGATGGTGCACTAGTTCAAGGCATCCCTCGAATAGATGCATTCAACCAAACTTAGAGTTAGTGAAGATCGGACAAGCTACTAGCGATACTCTCAAGGGTTCGTACAGGTTGGCACAAAGGCCACTCGCAGCATACAACCAGACAAGCAATCATATCATTCAAAACGCATTTTGAAAGTATTTAGACTTATTGTTGGAACATCTCATCGAGGCATTGAGAGAGAGCGTGCACATAACCCACGAACGAGCTTTCAAAACAGAGATATCGAATCGAAGTCCAAAGGCGTAGAAGCCAGGCTCTGATACCAACATGTCACGCCCCGATCTCCCACAGGTAATCGGCCGTTCCCGCTAGGCGGGAATCACCCTCGCCAGCGCTCCTGCGGAACGATCGCTTAACCCATCCGGGCGTGATGCCGCACGAGCGTGATCCACGCCCGTGCAAGGCCATGGTTCATTGGCTGGTGGCAAGAGTTCTAAGCCACAGAGTCGCACAGATTGTCCGAGTGCAGCGGAGTTTAGGAACGCGTAGCGATTCGATAACAGGTTCACTGAGTCGACAATATAGCGGAAGCATTAAAACACAAGTTGAGGTAAAGCAAGCTCTTTTATTGATTAAACATGGTTACAGGCGGCGTATAGCCAATATTACAAGTCGTTCAAGCCTCTCTCTCTTAAACAGTAAAAGCATGCCAAGTGGCTACAACTGTGGAATGATTGTACAGGCGATGTTCAGGCTATGTTCACAATATTATGTCTTGTATATGTGCTTCTGTTCCGGACGCACCGTTGCAAGACTTCAGAGGGAACTCCTGGCCTTAGCACGCACGTTGGAGGCATCCGTACCGAACGAGGTTCTCCCGCACCCTGCATACAAACTGGTGGATTATCAGTACATTGAATGCACTGGTGGGGAAGCTACTCGCCCGCTCGACAAATCCAAACACGTAATACAGGTTCCGTGCACAACTATTAAGTTATCTTTCTAGTTGCCTTAGGATCAGTTTCATGCAAATATTGAATAGCCTAACTTGTCGGGCAGTGCGCTGTGCGATGTTAGAGGAAACACGACGAGACTTACCAACTTACCATCTCCTTCCCTGTCCAAGGCAAACATTGTTAATTTAAGTAGGGGCATGTATAAACATTCAGGAGGCATGGCATATGCAAACATGAGGGTTCTTATAACATGATCGTTCAGGTGTTCAGTTATCCATTGATGCTATGCAATGACTCACACACGGATAGCCGCTAAGTGAGGATGACTTATCTATATGACAATTGTCGTTGGCAAAGCCATAAAGGACGAGTTATCGTCACGGGATAGAAGATGCTATGCGACGCAGGTAGCGAGCCCCGCCACATGCCATCTTCATCCTCAATTCTAATTGACTAATCCATATGTTTCGTCCGGATCAGATCGGTCCCAGTGCCCCGGTGACCGTCCGCGAAACCTCCAAAACCTTGTGCACCAAGTTGTCCGCGACATGCAGGTCCATAGGGTTATCCATATCCATTCCATATCCATTCCATTCCATTCCATATCCATTCCATATCCATTCCATGTTCATATCGATCATCCATTATGAACATGTTTGGACAGGATCCTCGTTCAAAGGTAAACTTGATGTGATCACAGTACAGTATTTATTTGCCTTGATGCATGCCCCTGGTTCGGGGATGCCTTGGTGACCTAACGGTCCCAGATACTTGCAGGTTCATTCAGGCACGGAACGACTACGTAGTAGTCTCCCAGGGTTTGGATGAAAACACGGTAACATTCAAGCAAACAAGCATGCGTTTCTAAGGAACATAAGCAGGCACGTTTGCTCGGACCCGAAGGTAAGCCGAGAGATGAAACCGTTAGGGACTTAGCATACGAGGGTCTGAATATAAGCAGTATTTCATTTCCATGTTCTAGAAGCAATACAAGTTGGGATTATTCCCTTAGCTAGGTGCGTTGGATTTATTAGCATACAGGGGGTGAATCACCTAGCGACTAGCATGATATTCCAGATTTTATGTGTGCTGGCTAAGCAAAGACAAGTTCACCGTAGCCACCCACCTTAGCGAAGATTCGCCTCGGTAGAGCTATACGTCAAACGAGCCTCTGAAAGTCCAAGCCGGATTCCTGTAGGGGCAAGTCTGGATATCCTTTGCTTCTCCTTGAGGCAAAGCGGGTCGGGACAGCTGTACTATTGCCGTTTGAGACGGCAGTCCGCTAGAGCGGAATGGGGTGTTACATTACGCCCTTGTATAGATTGAAAGTCCAAGCCTCCAAAATGAACTAACCCCTGTAACGCCCCACAACCGCTCGGAGCGTTACGCTGAGTCGGATTGAATAAATCAAATGCTGGTTTTATTTGAAATATTAGATTTTGGGAAGGAGTATTGATTTAGTTGGTTTCAATGTGCAGATGGCTAGCGGGTTTGATGGAAATCAGGTGTTCGTTCAGAATAGTACTGGGATAGCTGGATGGGAGCGATAATGCCGTCTTCCTTAGTCCGATCGGTCGGATGATTTGGAGAGCACGGTCTGCTGGCACGGTCATACCAGTTAAGTAGATCGCGCTTGCATCGGACCACGGGTTCAAGGGATTGGCCGTATCGGCAGGACAGGATGCCTAACGGGATCAAACATTGTGAGTGGGCTCTTTCCCTTCTCCTCTACTCCTTCATGTCTAATAATATAGAAATACGTAAAGGCTTGAAACACTTGGACTGAAACATTAGAAAATACTGCACTGAGGCGTGCATAGTGTAGTGCCCCGTTCTCCCGGTGCGAAGATTGCGGCTAAGAAACACAAGACGGTATCGTTCGATCGGGATAGATTGAATTAAGAACTCGTCCTCGTTATGGATTTGTTTCTTCGGAATCGATTCCCATATTCAGTGGACTGCGCCCCAAGGATCGGCTTAGCGGCAGAGTCAGGAGGGACCTCTCCGCTGCTATCTTTTATTGCCTCGATTTTCGATGTCGCTTGTTGCTTTCGTGCTTTGAGTTGGTTTTGGGATTTGCTTGTTTTCCTTGAACGGTTTCGATGGTTTTTATTATTTTCGTTCATTGACTTGCACTTCTATTCTGAGATTGGAAAGAGAGGAAGAAGTATTGATCAAGCTGTTCGTGTGCAAGTGAACGAGCAGTAGGCGGCTTGCGAGCGGAGTCGTGAAGCGCCTCTTTCTTTCTCTTTTCCAACTTCTAAGTGAGTGGCTACCAACCCGATTAGCTAGCCCTGCTTCCAAGCTTCGCTCCTTTGCCCCGATCAAACGATACCAAGTTAATAATAAAAGAAACTAAGATAAAAGAGAATAGACTTGGGTATTTATGCTTGTCACTTAACTGGGAAACGGTTACTCAATTTGCATGCTTGTTCATTTTAAATGTTCTATATATGCTTCAAGTTTATTTAGAATGCATCTTCTTCCATAAATTATGCTAAGTATAGAATACACTTGTTATGAAATAAACTGTCAGGAAGACTATGCAAAATGAATCATACAATGTTGCTTATCTTGTTCACGTGCCTCAACGCATCAACGTTAACGTATCACGAACGATTGATCACGGACAACTTGTGCACAAGGTAACGGGTTCCTGCGGACGGTCGCTGGGGCACTGGCACCGATCCGATCCGGACGGAACTTCATGATAGTCTCACGCATCTGGACAAGGATAGTCTGCAGCCACCAACGTATCTTTGCTGCATTCCATCCTCGTTCAAGACTAAACGGTCCATTATGGCTTCTAGCCAGTGATCCCAACGTGTATATTTAAACCTGTTGTATACTAACTTGTGTCTTCGTTTCAGGGAAGGCATGGTAAGTATTGTGCAGGTAATTCAGACGGGCAGGTAAAATCCACCGAACGGTGGCATGTTCATTTCAGTAAATTTAATATGCTGCTTACTTGTAAATGAACTAAGGCAAGATAGAAACCCACAAATATACATGCTTCATTTAAAACAACGTGTTGATTGGTATAGTTCTACTAGCTCGCCTTCACCAGCATATTTTGATATGCTGACCCTCGTTGAAACAGGTTCTCCGTACTAAGGCGAACCGAGCGAGGAGCCGAAGTCGTCTTCCCGATTCAGTCCAGCTGTTGGCGCATCTTCACCGCGCCCTTGAAGCCTTTTGAAGTCCGAAACTGCAACTCTTCATACACAAATGCATCTCCGTGGCAAAGCTATCCTCCAGCCTGGAGGTCTTTATCATTTTGAGTTTATAAAGGGATGTAATGTACAGGACTGCTATCTCATTTTGAGTCATCTTTTTTGTAAGCCGTTCGGCATATTAGCTAACTCGTTCAAGAGTTTGTAATAGATGTTCATTATCAATAAAGAAAACTTTTTCATGTTTCAAATCTGTGTTTCAATTTATCTGCGTACTCTGAATATGTGCTTGCTATGCAAATCATTAAAGCCTTGTGCGGGCGCAACCCCAGACCCGCACGGCGGTCACGATTCGGGGGACGCCTCAAACGATTCTAATGAATCGGGTCGTGACACATAGAGTGTACGTCGTTGGCTTGGTAGGATTGTGGCTTGAATATGATTTTACGCGTTGGATAGTTGGAGCGATAGTTGGATATTACATTTGAGGCAGTCGGTTGGATACTTGGGATTATACTTGGATGGTTGGAATGATACAATGAGGCAATGGGAATATCGAGAATTTGGGCGAGCGAGCGTGCATCCGTGCGCGAGTATCACTTGGTCGCTTTGTCTTGCAAAGCGAGCAGTTGTGGTTCGAAACCGAACAACTGTATCGGCGAGGGCATTGTGCCACTGTTGGGGCATTGTGCCACGAAAGCGACATTGTGCCACGGTTGGGAAATTTGGCCATGGGTTTGTCCCGAGTTGGGGTGTTGCATCCAATATGAAATATTGTGTTGAAAAGAGGCATCGTGCCTATGAAACACTTGATATTTTGGTGCCTTGGGCGATATCTTGAGGTCGAGATTTGGATTCCTTTGTTGGATATGTTGGAAGAATTGTTATGGATATTTGGTTGGATATCGGTTGAACGAGTCTAGGATCGCTTGGTGGGGCGAGAATGTTTCGATCCTCTCGTCATACCTACTGTGTCTGCATTGTCACGGATAACCTGTGTGGCACAGGGTTTCGTTTCTTGGAACGGGATGAGGCACCGGGGCACCGGGACCGTTCCACCATGAAGGAAACAATGGGCATCACGCGATTAGGCGCAGTGCTGGTAGTCCGATACTACCAGGCGGGAGTAGCTGCCCAACCCTGGATCGTGTAGGACTGCCTATTGATCTTGGTCCGATCAATGTCCTTTATGGCTTGGCCAGTGACTTCATATAGTATAAGTGATGGCTTGCTTTTCTTTTGTTGGTTTGGCTTTCGTGTAGGCGCGGCCACCTTGCCTCGGCAAGAGTGTGCACTTGAGATTGGAATATAAACTTTGGTTGAGGATGGATATTGAGACGAGACTGATGGTTCGATATGTTATCGTGCAAAACGATGGCATTGAGTAGGACGGGTTGGTTATATACAAATGCTTGTCGTTTGGTTTGAGATTGAATGCTTGCATGCGTAAACTGCTTTACAGCTTTCCTTAACATGTCATCCCAATGCCATAAAATGAATCTAGGATTCAACTAGAAAGATCACCATTTAACTGTATGCATTCACTTTTTTACTTAGTGTCGGCTTAGACGAGTGGGTTACCCCGCTCACCAGTACGGTTGTGTACTGACCCACGTTTGTGGGCAATATTTCAGGTACACAGGCGTAGTGGCACTGCTTGGATATACGGGACAAGATGTATGAACTGTAAGTACCTTTGTGGGCTAGAGAAAAGAGCAAGAGCATTTTATCGTCTCCGTGGCATCGCCTTTGTGGCATTGCCTTCGGGGCATTTTATTTGGACCCTATCGTAAACTTCGCTGTGTATTACTCTGATGTGTGCTTGGTATACAAAATGACTTCTGCTGTAACTTGGTTGTTTCGATGATAACTTTGGTGTTTAACAACATTGCCTTGTACGAGCGTAACTCCAAGCTCGTACGATATCACGTCCCGAAGAGAACGATTGTCCCGCGGGAGAGCTGCAACGTGGTGATTTCACATTCAGCGGGGACTATTGAGCTTGTGGGAGATTGGGGCATGACAGATTGGCATCAGAGCTCCTGGTTCATTTTTTCGGACTTGGTCCTTCGCTTCATCACAAACTCTAAATAGCTTTCGCGTGTCGTCTGGCTCTTCGCTCTACTCAGTGCCGCATTGGATGTTTCATGCAATAAGTCTATATATTGCTGGTTGTGGCTGCATTTTATTCTTGGTTGTGTTGCCTTGGTTGGTTTTCGTAGGATCGCTTAGCCTCGTTAGGCGTTGTTGCATTCGTGCAGCAGTTGGGTGGCGTTGTTGCATTTGTGCAACAAGTGAGAGCTTTCGTTGGGTTGGCTTGGCGTATCATTCTGGGAGTTTCTGATTGCCTCAATGGATTAGTTGGTTGGCATACGAGATTTGGTAATGTGGCATGTTGTGAGTAGAAACATTCGATGAGAATGAATCGTTGCACGAGTTGCTCGTCTAGCGATTGTGTTGGATAGAAGTTGGAATTTTGGCTGTGGCGCATCGGTTGGGCAGGTTTGAGTTTAGCTTGGGAATATACGGATAAGTTGGAACGAGTTGTTCGTACAACAAATGTGTGAAACCGTTGGGTATTGGACTGGACTACTTGGAAGACAATCATTGCACGATTGCTCGTGTAGAGAAAGTATCAGACGGTTTGAGAAATGTTGGGAGTATTGAGAATGGGATATGGCACGAGTTGCATAGCGAGATTGATGAAACCAGTTGGATAATTCAAGCATTGCCTGAGTTTTGTGTCAAACTCAAATTGGGAAAGGCATGATCACACATAAGGGATGGTTCGAACGGATTTTGGATTTCTGTAAGGAAATCGTAATGCGAGTAGCGACTTGATTCGGAGTGGTATATGAGATACCACATTGTGAGTAAGGCATTGGAATACTTAAGTTGGACATCAATGGGAATTGCCTGAACGGACACGAATATTTGGGAATACAAGTTGGTTGGTGCACGTCGGCTGTGTTGGAAAGAATGAAAATAAAGCAAGTGAATATGGAGTTGAGCATATCAAGAACGGACTGGTGCAAATGGAAGTATCGTTTGTCTTGAGAGATGGACGGGTTCGGAATGAACAGTTGGGTTACGCTTGAGCGAAGCGATCGGTGAATCGAATTATAGCGAGCACGGACTACGATTTTTGGGCAACATATTTGAGCTGTTGGTTGAGTAATAAAACACGATCTTGGCTTGGAGGAACAATACGATGGATTCACACAGACTTGAAAGATTTTTGATATTGCTGTTCAAGAAGTCGACTCAGGTTTGGCAGAAATAGAATTTTTGGGCAAGATGTTGCAACGATGGAAGTCGGATTGATGGAAGACGGTTTCAACGAGCGCGGTGCTCAGATTCAGAAAATTTGCTCGGATGAATGGTTGGATTTTGATTCGAATTTTGCAGATGAGATATAGCATGGTTTATGGTAACTGTCCATCGTGATGACTACAATTATCGAGCATAGCTTTGGGACAGCTGACCCTAGCGACTTGTCCGCTGAATCGAAAATGAATATGGTAAACCCATAGAACGACCCTTGAGACGACGTATTTGGGAATGCGTCGAGGGCAGATGTAAGCAATGAGATTTGGCTTATTGACTGAGTGTTGGATTTGAGAGATCCTTGGGATAGTCTTCAGCTGAAGATGCAGCCGAAAGATCGGAGCGATGGTGGAAGTAGCCTAGTCAACTGATGAGATTCAGAGTCGCAGATTTTTATCGATGGCATCGCCTCTGACTCATCATGCCCTGGAAGGGAATAGCATTCATATGAAATAACGACTGTGAAACTAGCTCGTGAAGTTAAAGCAACGGCTCGTTCAGATCAAATCCTTGCGAATATTGGAAGGGACATATTTGCCTCAGATTTACAAGATGTCTCGGAACTTAGTCAGGTAAGCGTGCTTGTTCGGAAGGCAAAGGTGATATCCTAATGCTTCGAGGCAGTGGAAGCAGCACGAAGGACTATTCCATGCGCAACCTAGGAATTGTGGCGAGTGTGTCCACGTTGAAATTGTGGCGACACTATCCCTTTGGCATGGCGGCAAAATCTTCGTGGATCACACGAACCTCAATATAGATATTCACCCAGCGAGGTATTGAGATTGAGGAAGAGGTGTTTGGTTGAGCTGATAAAGGCAAAGTTGATATTTGGGTAAGTTGCCTAGCTTGGGTAGTATCAGTTGAGTTGATCGTTCGGTGCATAAGATAATAATTGGAGATGTTGCTAGTACGGATTTCAGAAATAGTTGGATGGATTGAGTTGGAACACGAACTGATTGAGTCGGTGGAAAATTATCATATTTGAGAATAGTGCTCAATCAAATATGTTGGAATGGAAATCGGGATTGATTCAATTGGGAGCAAAGCAAATGGATGCCTCGAACATAAAGATACCCTTGTAACTTGTTCAAATTTGCTATCGCAAAGCTCGACTGAAATGCATGTATTTTAGGGACGCCTTAAATATATGTACGATCCAAAATTAAGCGATACGAAGAATTCGTATTGAGCTACAAGGAGGATATGGGAATTCATGAAATTTGTACGAGCGTTCAGCAGAGCGAGACGCTGAGTCAGAAATCATGAATATATGAGTTGCATAGAGCCGATCCATGGAATTGGATTGTGGCATATGATAGGAATGAGTACCAGCACGGTTCGTGGACGAACCTGATTCTAAGTGGTATATTATGTAACGCCCCGCAACCGCTCGGAGCGTTACGCTGAGTCGGATTGAATAAATCAAATGCTGGTTATATTTAAAATATTGGATTTTGGGAAGGAGTATTGATTTAGTTGGTTTCAATGTGCAGATGGCTAGCGGGTTCGATGGAAATCAGGTGTTCGTTAAGAACAGTACTGAGATAGCTGGATGGGAGCGATAATGCCGTCTTCCTTAGTCCGATCGGTCGGATGATTTGGAGAGCACGACCTGCTCGCACGGTCATACCAGTTGAGTATATCGCGCTTGCATCGGACTACGGGTTCAAGGGATTGGCCGTATCGGCAAGACAGGATGCCTAACGGGATCAAACATTGTGAGTGGGCTCTTTCCCTTCTCCTCTACTCCTTCATGCCTAATAATATGGAAACACGTAAAGGCTTGAAACACTTAGACTGAAATATTGGGAAATACTGCACTGAGGCGTGCATAGAGTGTACGTCGTTGGCTTGGTAGGATTATGGCTTGAATATGATTTTACGCGTTGGATAGTTGGAGCGATAGTTGGATATTACATTTGAGGCAGTCGGTTGGATACTTGGGATTATACTTGGATGGTTGAATGATACAATAAGGCAATGGGAATATCGGGAATTCGGGCGAGCGAGCGTGCATCCGTGCGCGAGTATCACTTGGTCGCTTTGTCTTACAAAGCGAGCAGTTGTGGTTCGAAACTGAACAACTGCATCGGCGAGGGCGTTGTGCCACTGTTGGGGCATTGTGCCACGAAAGCGGCATTATGCCACGGTTGGGGCATTTGGCCATGGGTTTGTCCCGAGTTGGGGTGTTGCATCCAATATAAAATATTGTGTTGAGAAGAGGCATCGTGCCTATAAAATACTTGATATTTTGGTGCCTTGGGCGATATCTTGAGGTCAAGATTTGGATTCCTTGGTTGGATATGTTGGAAGAATGGTTATGGATATTTGGTTGAATATCGGTTGAACGAGTCTAGGATCGCTTGGTGGGGCAAGAATGTTTCGATCCTCTCATCATATCTACTGTGTCTGCATTGTCACGGACAACCTGTGTGGCACAGGGTTTCGTTTCCTGGAACGGGATGAGGCACCGGGGCGCCGGGACCGTTCCACCATGGAGAAAACAATGGGCATCACGCGATTGGACGCAGTGCTGGTAGTCCGATACCACCAGGCGGGAGTAGCTGCCCAACCCTGGATCGGGTAGGACTGCCCTATTGATCTTGGTCCGATCAATGTCCTTTATGGCTTGGCCAGTGACTTCATATAGTATAAGTGATGGTTTGCTTTTCTTTTGTTGGTTTGGCTTTCGTGTAGGCGCGGCCACCTTGCCTCGGCAAGAGTGTGCACTTGAGATTGGAATATAAACTTTGGTTGAGGATGGATATTGAGGCGAGACTGATGGTTCGATATGTTATCGTGCAAAGCGATGGCATTGAGTAGGACGGGTTGGTTATATATAAATGCTTGTCGTTTGGTTTGAGATTGAATACTTGCATGCGTAAACTGCTTTACAGCTTTCCTTACCATGTCATCCCAATGCCATGAAATGAATCTTGGATTCAACTAGAAAGATCACCATTTAACTGTATACATTCACTTTTTTACTTAGTGTCGGCTTAGACGAGTGGGTTACCCCGTTCACCAGTACGGTTGTGTACTGACCCATGTTTGTGGGCAATATTTCAGGTACACAGGTGTAGTGGCGCTGCTTGGATATACGGGACAAGATATATGAACTGTAAGTACCTTTGTGGGCTAGAGAAAAGAGTAAGAGCATTTCATCGTCTCCGTGGCATCGCCTTTATGGCATTGCCTTCGGGGCATTTCATTTGGACCCTATCGTGAACTTCGCTGTGTATTACTCTGATGTGGGCTTGGTATACAAAACGACTTCTGCTGTAACTTGGTTGTTTCGATGATAACTTTGGTGTTTAACAACATCGCCTTGTACGAGCGTAACTCCAGGCTCGTACGGCATCACGTCCCGAAGAGAACGATTGTCCCGCGGGAGAGCTACAACGTGGTGATTTCACGTTCAGCGGGGACTATTGAGCTTGCAGGAGATTGCGGCGTGACAGATTGGTATCAGAGCGCCTGGTTCATTTTCTCGAACTTGGTCCTTCGCTTCATCACAAACTCTAAATAGCTTCCGCGTGTCGTCTGGCTCTTCGCTCTACTCAGTGCCGCATTGGATGTTTTATGCAATAAGTCTATATATTGCTGGTTGTGGCTGCATTTTATTCTTGGTTGTGTTGCCTTGGTTGGTTTTCGTAGGATCGCTTAGCCTCGTTAGGCGTTATTGCATTCGTGCAGCAGTTGGGTGGCGTTGTTGCATTTGTGCAACAAGTGAGAGCTTTCGTTAGGTTGGCTTGACTTATCATTCTGAGAGTTTCTGATTGCCTCAATGGATCAGTTGGTTGGCATACGAGATTTGGTAATGCGGCATATTGTGAGTATAAACATTCGATAAGAATGAATCGTTGCACGAGTTGCTCGTCTAGCGATTGTGTTGGATAGAAGTTGGAATTTTGGCTGTGGCGCATCGGTTGGGCAGGTTTGAGTTTAGCTTGGGAATATACGGATAAGTTGGAACGAGTTGTTCGTACAATAAATGTGTAAAACCGTTGGGTATTGGACTGGACTACTTGGAAGATAATCATTGCACGATTGCTCATGTTGAGAAAGTATCAGACGGTTTGAGAAATGTTGGGAGTATTGAGAATGGGATATGGCACGAGTTGCATAGCAAGATTGATGGAACCAGTTGGATAATTCAAGCATTGCCTGAGTTTTGTGTCAAACTCGAATTGGGAAAGGCATGATCACACATAAGGGATGGTTCGAACGGATTTTGGATTTCTGTAAGGAAATCGTAATACGAGTAGCGACTCTATTCGGAGTGGTATATGGGATACCACATTGTGAGCAAGGCATTGGAATACTTAAGTTGGACATCAATGGGAATTGCTTGAACGGACACGAATATTTGGGAATACAAGTTGGTTGGTGCACATCGGCTGTGTTGGAAAGAATAAAAATGAAGCAAGTGAATATTGAGTTGAGCATATCGAGAACGGACTGGTGCAAATAGAAGTATCGTTCGGCTTGAGAGATGGACGGGTTCGGAATGAACAGTTGGGTTACACTTGAGCGAAGCGATCGGTGAATCGAATTATAATGAGCACAGACTACGATTTTTGGGCAACACATTTGAGCTGTTGGTTGAGTAATGAAACACGATCTTGGCTTGGAGGAACAATGCGATGGATTCACACAGACTTGAAAGATTTTTGATATTGTTGTTCAAAAAGTCGACTCAGGTTTGGCAGAAATAGAATTTTTGGGCAAGATGTGGCAACGATGGAAGTCGGATTGATGGAAGACGGTTTCAACGAGCGCAGTGCTCGGATTCAAAAACTTTGCTCGGATGAATGGTTGGATTTTGATTCGGATTTTGCAGATGAGATATAGCATGGTTTATGGTAACTGTCCATCGTGATGATTATAATTATCGAGCGTAGCTTCGGGACAACTGACCCTAGCGACTTGTCCGCTGAATCGGAAATGAATATGGTAAACCCATAGAACGACCCTTGAGGCGGCGTATTTGGGAATGCGTCGAGGGCAGATGTGAGCAATGCGATTTGGCTTATTGACTGAGTGTTGGATTTGAGAGACCCTTGGATAGTCTTCAGCTGAAGATGCAGCCGGAAGATCGGAGCGATGGTGGAAGTAGCCTAGTCAACTTATGAGATTCAGAGTCGCAGATTTTTATCGATGGCATTGCCTCTGATTCATCGTGCCCTGGAAGGGAATAGCATTCATATGAATTGACGACTGTGAAACTAGCTCGTGAAGTTAAAGCAACGGCTCGTTCAGATCAAATCCTTGCGAATACTGGAAGGGACATATTTGCCTCAGATTTACAAGATGTCTCGGAACTTAGTCTAGAAAGCGTGCTCGTTCAGAAGGCAAATGTGATATCCTAATGCTTCGAGGTAGTGGAAGCAGCGCGAAGGACTATTCCATGCGCAACCTAGAAATTATGGCGAGTGTGTCCACATTAAAATTGTGGCGACACTATCCCTTTGGCGTGGCGGTAAAATCTTCGTGGATCACACGAACCTCAATATAGATGTTCACCCAGCGAGGTATTGAGATTGAGGAAGAGGTGTTTGGTTGAGCTGATAAAGGCAAAGTTGATATTTGGGTAAGTTGCCTAGCTTGGGTAGTATCAGTTGAGTTGATCGTTCGGTGCATAAGATAATAATGGGAGATGTTGCTAGTACGGATTTCAGAAATAGTTGGATTGATTGAGTTGGAACACGAACTGATTGAGTCGGTGGAAAATTATCATATTTGAGAATAGTGCTCAATCAAATATGTTGGAATGGAAATCGGGATTGATTCAATTGGGAGCAAAGCAAATGGATGCCTCGAACATAAAGATACCCTTGTAACTTGTTCAAATTTGCTATCGCAAAGCTCGGCTGAAATACATGTATTTTAGGGATGCCTTAAATATATGTACGATCCAAAACTAAGCGATATGAAGAATTCGTATTGAGCTACAAGGAGGATGTGGGAATTCGTGAAATTTGTACGAGCGTTCAGCAGAGCGAGACGCTGAGTCAGAAATCGTGAATATATGAGTTGCATAGAGCCGATCCATGGAATTGGATTGTGGCATGTGATAGGAATGAGTACCAGCACGGTTCGTGGACAAACCTGATTCTAAGTGGTATATTATGTAACGTCCCGCAACCGCTCAGAGCGTTACGCTGAGTCGAATTTAATAAATCAAATGCTGGTTTCATTTGAAATGTTGGATTTTGGGAAGGAGTATTGATTTAGTTGGTTTCAATGTGCAGATGGCTAGCGGGTTCGATGCAAATCAGGTATTCGTTCAGAACAGTACTGAGATAGCTGGATGGGAGCGATAATGTCGTCTTCCTTAGTCCGATCGGTCGGATGATTTGGAGAGCACGGCCTGCTCGCACGGTCATACCAGTTGAGTAGATCGCGCTTGCATCGGACCACGGGTTCAAGGGATTGGCCGTATCGGTAGGACATGATGCCTAACGGGATCAAACATTGTGAGTGGGCTCTTTCCCTTCTCCTCTACTCCTTCATGCCTAATAATATGGAAACACGTAAAGGCTTGAAATACTTGGACTAAAATATTGGGAAACACTGTACTGAGGCGTGCATAGAGTGTACGTCGTTGGCTTGGTAGGATTGTGGCTTGAATATAATTTTATACATTGGATAGTTGGAGCGATAGTTGGATATTACATTTGAGGCAGTCGGTTGGATACTTGGGATTATACTTGGATGGTTGGAATGATACAATAAGGCAATAGGAATATCGAGAATTCGGGCGAGCGATCGTGCATCCTTGCGCGAGTATCACTTGGTCGCTTTGTCTTGCAAAGCGAGCAGTTGTGGTTCGAAACCGAACAACTGCATCGGCGAGGGCATTGTGCCACTGTTGGGGCATTGTGCCACGAAAGCGACATTGTGCCACGGTTGGGCAATTTGGCCATGGGTTTGTCCCGAGTTAGGGTGTTGCATCCAATATGAAATATTGTGTTGAGAAGAGGCATCGTGCCTATGAAACACTTGATATTTTGGTGCCTTGGGCGATATCTTGAGGTCGAGATTTGGATTCCTTGGTTAGATATGTTGGAAGAATGGTTATGGATATTTGGTTGGATATTGGTTGAACGAGTCTAGGATCGCTTGGTGGGGCGAGAATGTTTCGATCCTCTCGTCATACCTACTGTGTCTGCATTGTCACGGATAACCTGTGTGGCACAGGGTTTCGTTTCCTGGAACGGGATGATGCACCGGGGCACCGGGACCGTTCCACCATGGAGGAAACAATGGGCATCGTGCGATTGGGCGCAGTGCTGGTAGTCCGATACCACCAGGCGGGAGTAGCTGCCCAACCCTGGATCGGGTAGGACTGCCCTATTGATCTTGGTCCGATCAATGTCCTTTATGGCTTGGCCAGTGACTTCATATAGTATAAATGATGGCTTGCTTTTCTTTTGTTGGTTTGGCTTTCATGTAGGCGCGGCCACTTTACCTCGGCAAGAGTGTGCACTTGAGATTGGAATATAAACTTTGGTTGAGGATGGATATTGAGGCGAGACTGATGGTTCGATATGTTATCGTGCAAAGCGATGGCATTGAGTAGGACGGGTTGGTTATATATAAATGCTTGTCGTTTGGTTTGAGATTGAATGCTTGCATACGTAAACTGCTTTACAGCTTTCCCTAACATGTCATCCCAATGACATAAAATGAATCTAGGATTCAACTAGAAAGATCACCATTTAACTGTATGCATTCAATTTTTTACTTAGTGTCGGCTTAGACGAGTGGGTTACCCCGCTCACCAGTACGGTTGTGTACTGACCCACGTTTGTGGGCAATATTTTAGGTACACAAGCGTAGTGGCGCTGCTTGGATATACGGGACAAGATGTATGAACTGTAAGTACCTTTGTGGGCTAGAGAAAAGAGCAAGAGCATTTCATCGTCTCCGTGGCATCGCCTTTGTGGCATTGCCTTCGGGGCATTTCATTTGGACCCTATCGTGAACTTTGCTGCGTATTACTCTGATGTGTGCTTGGTATACAAAACGACTTCCGCTGTAACTTGGTTGTTTCGATGATAACTTTGGTGTTTAACAACATCACCTTGTACGAGCGCAACTCCAGGCTCGTACGCATCACGTTCCGAAGAGAACGATTGTCCCGCGGGAGAGCTGCAATGTGGTGATTTCACGTTCAGCGGGAACTATTGAGCTTGCGGGAGATTGGGGCGTGACAACCCCTGCTATACTTCAAAATAGAGGTGCTCCTAACGCCTCCCTTGCTTTCCACTAGCGTTGCATCGTCTGAGTGCCTGAAATAGTTGCCCACAACGTGGGTCAGTACTCAACTTGTACTGGTGAGCGGGATGAACCCACTCGACTAAATCGACACTAGCTTATTAGGGGCGAGCATGCATTAAGATGATCTTTCTATAAGGAAGCAAGTGAATTCAATTCATATCAGTTGCCTGTTTTGATAGGATTGAAAATAACACCATATCCAACAAGTATCTCGGTTGCTTACTCAACCGACGCACGCCTTCCCTGCAACGAAACACAAGTATGTTTACCATCTGCACAAGACAATAATTAGCATGTGTTCTTTTCTTAGTGGTCACTGGTGTGATCAACACCTTAGGGACTTATTCCAAGCATTAGCGGCGCGCCCTATCAGCCCGGGTAGCAAGCCCTGCTAGAGGTCCCGCAGTACATCGCGACTAGCACGAGGACTCTTTCCGAGCATTTGCGGCACACCCTATCAGCCCGGGTAGCAAGCCTTGCTGGAGGCCCCGCAAATGCATCGCGACTAGCCCGAATCAATATTTTCCTCCAGATCGATACGGTTCCAGTGCCCCGGAATGCCGTTTCGAGGAAATTGCCAAACCTTGTATACAAGTTGTCCCAGACCATGCGAATGCATGAAAAATTCATTTATCATACAATGTATCGAAATAAACAAAAGAAGTAAAGCGGCAACATATATCCTTTTTGCAACAGTCCATATTTTCTCAAACGGTGTTCCGATTTTTTTGGTATCCCATAGGACCAAACTCTATCCAAGGTGCCAGAGGCCGCAACCAACAACCAACTTCCTTTACAAACAACTCAATTTCATAAGGTGTGCAAGCATATAGTAAAAATAGTCTACAATTCCCATATTCCTTTCTTAGTGGCTGGCATGCATTATGGCTAAGGATTTCCTAGGCATCCAACTTGGCATCATCGAGTGAACATTTGAAACATTATAGATGTGGGCGTGAAGAAGTAGGAAAGAAGGGTCCAAACCACTCACAAATGTTAGATTCCGTTAAGCATCCTGTCCTACCGATACGGCCAATCCCTTGAACCCGTGGTCCGATGTAAAGTGCGATCTACTCAACTGGTATGACCGTGCGAGCAGGCCATGCTCTCCGAATCATCCGACCGATCGGACTAAGAAAGATGACATTATCGCTCCAAATCCAGCTATCTCAGTACTGCTCTGAACGAACACCTGTTTCCCATCGAACTCCGCTAGTCATCTGCACATGAAACCAACTCAATCAATACTTCTTCCCAAAATCCAACAAATTCAAATGTAACCAGCTATTGTTTTATTCAATTCGACTCAACATAACGCACCGTACGGTTACAGGGCGTTACAGGCGGCGTATAGCCGAGATTACAAGTCGCTCAAGCCTCTCTCTCTGAAACAGTAAAAGCGTGCCAAGTGGCTACAATTGTGGAATGATTGTACAGACGATGTTCAGGCAATGTTCACAACATTATGTCTTGTATATGTGCTTCAGTTCCGGACGCAGCGCTGCTTCGGAGTGATCTCCACGCCTTAGCACGCACGAAGAAGACGTCTGCACCAAACGAGGTTCTCCCGCACCCTGCATACAATCTGGTGGATTATCAGTACATTGAATGCACTGGTGGAGAAGCTACTCGCCCGTCCGACAAATCCAAACACGTAATATAGGTTCCGTGCACCAACTATTAAGTTGTCTTTCTAGTTGCCTTAGGATCAGTTTCATGCAAACATTGAATAACCTAACTCGTGTGGCAGTGCGCCGTGCGACATGAGAGGAAACACAGCGAGACTTACCAACTTACCATTTGTCCTTCCCTGTCCAAGACAAACATTGTAAATTCAAGCACGGGCAAGTATAAACATTCAGGGGCATTCTTAATGAAAACCAAGGCAATAGCATATTCAAACACGAGAGTCGTTATATTAAGATCGTTCAGGTGTTCGGTTGTTCTTTCGATGCGATGAAATGACTCGTACGCGGATAGCCGCTAAGCGAGGATGACTTATCTATATTAACATGAGTCGCTGGCATAGCCATAAAGGACCAATTTTAGTCTCTAACGAGAATGGCATACAGCGAGAGAATAGGATGTGCTGCATGCCATTCCGTCTTTATACATAGGTGACTAAACATGAGAGTCCCATCCGGATCGGATCGGATCGGATCGGTTCCAGTGCCCCGGAGACCGCCCGTGGAACGATGCCTCGTTTTCGAGTTCTCCGCGACATACAGGTCAAATAATTGTTAGATATATTTGTTAACATATGTTTTTGTTAGATATTTGTATATATCTACATAATTATCTAACAAAAAATATGTTAGATAATTGTTAGATATTTTTTGTTTAACAGATAATATAGATAATATAGATAATATATATTAGATAATTTTCACTAATATACAATTATCTAATATATATTAGATAACAGATAATTTTACTTTTTTGTTTAACAGATAATATTAGATAATTGTATACATATAATATAGATTCTAAATATATACAAATATCTATATACAATTATCTAACAAAAAATATCTATATATATCTGCATAATTAGTGAAATTCTAAATATATATAGATAATTGTATATATATCTATATAAATATATAAAAGTGAAATTTTATCTATACAAATATATATAGATAAAATTTTAAGATATGTCCGCACTCTTTTAACCGATTTTTTTATCCTTGGAGGATTTGCTAGTTTTTTTTTTTTACTAGGGTATGTACTACTTTTGATATTTTTTGTAGGAACATTTGCTAAAATATCCCATAATACTATTTATTTGATATTTTTTGGTATTATTTAAATTTTTAGGTTTAAAATTTATAATAAATATTTTTGTTTTGATATTATCAATGTAAATTTTTTGTAATATTATAATAGATAATTTGTTATTATTCATTTATAAAATTTAATTGATTTAGAAAGAAATTATATATATATATATATATATATATATATATATATATATATATATATATATATATATATATATATATATATATATATATATCCAACTCCCACCCGTCGTTTCTCCCAACAACTCGCAAACTCAGTTGGTGAGTTCTTCCCTTCCCTATAATTTCACCAAATCCTTCACCTTTATTGCAATTATATATAAATATATTAATCTATTTAAAAAAAACCGTTATTTCAACCATGGATACATAATCCATGGATGTGTGTATAAAGTTTGGACTCGTGACATCTCCTAATTTGACTGACGGCAAGACAATAGGACACGTGTCAATATGCCACGCAGAGTATGAGCACTCACGGAAGAAATTCTTAAATTACGAAGTTGACATCGAATAGCTCTCTCTATAATATTCCCGAAACGCCGACCGAGCCCGTTATCGAGAAGCGTCGTCCCCAAATCGAATTTGGTAAGTTTGAACCCTAGAAACCATAATTCACAGAAGAATCAAATTCGTTCCATTTTCTTCTTCTTCTCCTTCTTCTTCTTCTCAATTCTGTCTCAGTTATCTGTACGATTTTCATTTCCTAGCCAATTTATGTCTCACTTTTGTTTCAATTTTACATTTGATTCCTAGTTTTCTAGGGTTTCTGAGCAATTTTGTCTGCAAGATTTAAGCTAAGATTGACCTTTCTATGATTAATGTTAAAGTTCATTCTTTTATGCATGGACTCCTGGTCTTCTATTTTTGTCTGGATTGCACATGCGGCCAGCTTTTTTACATAAAGAAGGCGCCTTTCTTCGAGACTTTGATATCTGAAAGAAAATTGTGAAAATTTTAATTTAAATTGTAATGTTTCTTGGTCGAGCTGAAGCTACTGGAACCCTCGGAGAGAATTTTATTTTCCGCAAGATTTTAAGCTCAAGATTTATAGGGTTTTTTCATGTAAAAATTTCATTCTTTATGTGCGTGTGTGCTTCTGGTTGTTAGTTTTTGCTCGAAATAATTTGGGGTCAGCTATTTTCCTTAAAGATGTGGCCTTGTGAGATTTTGCACTTGGGAAAGATTGTGGGTTTTTTTTAACTTAATTTTTAATCTGAATGCAGAATAAGATGAGTCGTTCCAGTTCAAAAGCCAGCCGCACCCTCTATGTTGGAAACCTTCCTGGTGATATTCGCGAGAGAGAGGTTGAGGATCTTTTCTACAAGGTAGCGAGTCATTCATGTTCCTTTTGCATACGGTTCTTTGATTTAGAATTTGGTAGCAAGAAAGTAAGTGTTGTGACGTGGGACGAAGACCTAAGAGAATATGACTAGTATAAAATTAGGATTTAGGGAAAATTTGGGTACTAAAGTTTATATGAAATATGAACAATTAACTAAATTTATCACAAAATTATGAGAGAAATTCAAAATATAGCAATTGATTATAATTAACAAAAATATCCGAGTTTTGAAACGTGCATGTTGCGTTGGATCTCGATTACATGGTTTTTGTACTCGAGATCGATTCGCGTCAACATCGGAGTCGGAGAAGAAGACAATACAAGAGAGATGCACTTTAGGATTTTGCTTCGCACCGTACAAACTCAAAATAGATTTTTCGTTATTCAATTATTCTATTCATAATTTTTGAAATTGCATACTATTTATAGAAAAGAAATAAAAAGAAGATACAATCAATCTCTAAAGACTTATTCCTAAGATAACTTACAATCATAATTGATAAAAACAGATAAAAATAAGCAAACTTAAAATCACAACTCATAAAACAAATAAAAATAAGCTCTATCTAAAATAACCAAAAATAATTAAACGATAACAAAAACAAATCTAAATGGTTTTCCATCATTATCATCGGCTTCGAAAAATTCACCTCCTGGTGAATTATGTAAGCGTGGAGTTCAAGAATTATGTTCCTGATGCTGTCCTCCAAATCGACTATGATAGAAGCTTTTGATTTGGTAATCTAGTCAATATATAAAGACTTCTGAAAAGACAAATTCTACGACGGTACTGGTGGTTGTGAAGGTGGAAGAAGCAGAATGCCCAACAAGGATCCGACATCAAGCACTTCAATAATTGGTGGCTGTATCGGTGCTTCTAGAAAAACAAAATGACCATCTCTACAATCAATTATTATTTCCTGCAAACTGTTATAATTATTCGTAACGAACAAATAATATAAATTGTTCATGAACAAATAATATAAATTATTTACGAGTCAAACTATTGGAAGAAGTTCAAAATATTTATGAGACCTAATACTAATAGTCTCTTTAAATTCATTAGATTGATCAAATGACCTATTTAATTCTTCTAATAATGATATATACATGTCAAAATTGATTTAAACCTAGACCTAGTTTCGAACGTGGACATAACGGGTGACTAAACTACAACATGTTTCGTAGGTTCTACTGATGAATTTTCTAAGGATATATTATCACCTTTACCAATATATACTATCTTAATAAGGTTGAAAAATTCATCGAATTTTCTTCTTCATGTTGGCACGAATATCAATGATAAAATTAACTTTCTTTTCAGATTCAACATTGATTATATCATTAATTTGTTGCGAGAATTTTTGGGTAGATATTTTTTTGATTTTACCTACGTATAAAAATATTCATAAACCAATGTTTAGCTCTGATACCAATTTGACACGGGACAAATACTTAAGATAATATGACTAGTATAAAATTGGGGATTTTGGTAAAAATTGGGAACAAAAGCTTTAAATGAAATGCAAACAATAAATTACTATCAATTTATTACAAAAATTATGATAGAAATGGAAAAGATAACAATTGATTATAGTTAATAGAAATAGTACCCAAGTTTGGATATGTGCAGGTTGAGTTGGATCTTGATTACGCGACATTTGTACTTGAGACCGATTTACATCAACGTCATAGGTGGAGGAGGAGTCGGAGAAGAAGACAAGACGAGAGAATCCACTTTAGAGTTTTGGCATTGTACCATACAAACTCAAAATAGATTTCTTATTATTCAATTATTAGACTCAAGAAATAAATAACTAAAAGATAACAAAAAAAATCTAAATTGGTTTACCATCACGTCGTATCCTATGTTTGTTGCATGGACGTTGAACACGACACGACTATATAAACACACAGAGACACGAATTCACCATCTATTTTTGGTGCGTCCTAATACATTTGGAACATCTGGTTCGTGTTTGATACATGTTAGGCATGACACGACTAGTCACGACTCACATCGCTTACTTCTTAGTGTCAATTCATCCTAGGCTTTATTGCAATGTGGGAAAATTGCATGATATATAGTGAGGGTTGCTTTCATCTTTGTGCCTTCATGCACAGACTGACGTCTCTCTTGCATGACTTCTCTTAGAAGTATTGTTAGATATTATAGTGGTATTAGCTTCTATCCTTTGGTTTATTTTGACGATAGCATGAAGATTATTGTTGTTTATTGTGTGTTTGGTACGTGATGATTCTGTAAAATCTCGAGAAACCTAAGGATGGAAAAATAACTACTATGTCTGGTTTGATGTGATGGCATTTTTTATCTGGGCATATTTGATTCTAGGAATACAATTTCCCCTTAGTGTGGGAAACTACTCCCTCCAAAACAAGGTAGTTTATATCCCATGGGGGGTTAGGATCCTGATCCAGTTTGAGTCCGTTGGGTCGAGACAGGATCTGGGTCCAGTTCGGGCCCTGGTAACATTGTCTAAATCACTAATGTAACAGTAATGTGGATAATTAAAAATAGTACCCCATTGGTGGGACTTGAACCTAAGTCTCCTGGATAATAGACTAATATTCTAACCAACTAGACTATAACAATCTTTGGACCTAAAGGCAAATATAACTGATTATAAATCAAGAATGTCATTCCCATGACTTTTATATTCCAGGTACTATTGTGTATTCTACTAAACACGGTAATATAAATTTCGATGAGTTTGATGCTCGAGAATTTTATTCGTTGGAATATAGATTTCCTGGCAATATTGCAATCACATACCAATCACAACCTTAATGTGTCTTGAGCATGACCAGTGAATTTCAATAATTCCCGGTCTGAAGGCTGCAATCACTTTTGGTCAAATTGACATTGCTGGTAATTGGTAAAAAAGAACAAAATGAAGATGAAGCTAAAATAGTGTTTGCTGCTCCTGGAAAAAGATCCTGCGGCCGCCCTGAACTGATAATATTGTTTTGAAGAGCATTCTTCGGGTCATATTTCAAGTCAGATAGGGCTTCTTTACTAGACAATTTTGTATTTTGATACAAAGAGTTATGTTTTCTAGGGAGTCGACTCGGGTGGATCCAGAAAATTTTGTCACTGGAGTTCTTTTAACAAAACTAATAAAATATTGTAAGTTTTAAATCAAACTTATTTGACAAACAAAATATGAGTAAAAAAAATGGAAGGTACCTGTCACTACTGCCTTTTGCAAACTCCAAGATAATATGAAAGCATCTGTATCGCAAATAAAGAAGAACAAGAAATGGGTCCAAAGAAATTTAAAAAAAATGTTTTTTGTTGTTGTTGGATTTTGGACTTTCATGTAGAAATAGGGGTACACCGTCTTACAAGTTAATAAGTTATATAATGAAACATTTTCTTGAAGAAAAAAAAGCTGAATCATTAATCATAGTGATTACATAAAAATCTCAATTAATCTATCTATATTTATTTATATCTTATCTCCATAGATTCATTATCTTATTTCCATAAGTGTAGGATGGGCAAAATGTGAATTTCTTATCTCAACATACTAAGAATCTTCTCAACATACTAAGAATCTTATCTCCACAATCTTTGTTTCGGTGGGGTTGGGTTGGCTGGATGTATATTTATTAGAAAAGTGAACCCCCCCCTCCAAAAAAAAAAAAAAAAAACACCACCCCAACCCCCCCAAATACGTGGCTCCACCCTTGAGTCAAGTAATATTTATAAGGAAGATCCTTTGGTTTAGGTTTTATTTTAGGAACATCTGTTAGATTATCAAAAATTTGGAAAGTAGAGCTTTATCAAGAGTATGAATTTCCCCGTGTTTTTTCATATACAAAGCAGGGTTTGACCTTTTATACGGTTAACATTTGAGGGGAACGAAAAAGAAGAGAGTTACCTTCTTTGGGGTCTTTTAGCAATTGTAATCAACTTAAGTGATTTAAGAAATTGAATTAATATAGATTCCTGTGAATTATTGTGCTCTTTGATCTTCTGTAGCATTGTGACTCTTCGTTGACGTTGTAACAGTTGTGCATTGTGATATTAGAGAAGAAATCAAAATCTGGGTCTTCGGAGGGCCAACTTTTAAACAAACTAGTGCTTCTCAAGTGAATTCAAGGTTAAATCTATCCCACTTATAATAAATTCAGCACCCAATAAGGTTCCTACATAATTTAGGGTAAACCTTAGACTTCCTAATTGGTTTACCATTCAATTAGTAACCATGTCAAAGGCTGAGAATGTGAAGTGAGACCTGTGTGGACACCACCATCATAGGTAGACATATGCAACGTTCAATAAAATAATAACAAAAAATTGAGTACTAAATGCCAAAACTCACTCTAACTAGTGCTGATAATTGGTGACCATGTACTGAGGAGTTATTATTATTATTTTTGGTTAAGTTGCAGTTTTATAGTGATCTAAAGTTAACTCAAATGGATTCTGACAAATATGGATGACCGAGTTTTTGAATTACGTTCTTATAGTCTTGACATGATTTATTTTACATTTTGGTGATATAAAGTTAACTCAAATGGATTCTGACAAATATGACGACCGAGTTTTTGAATTATGATCTTATAGTCTTGACATGATTTATTTTACATTTTGGTTATTCAACTGCTATATGAGAAGGTAAGAAAGGTCCCATGTTTAGTAATAAAACCTAAGTTGGACTTTTAGCAATTGTGATTTGGTGCACTTTTACTGGACTTTCAATGGAGAACAGTGATATTACCATCATAATGATGTCAACACAATTTGTTCTCCTTCATTCAAAAACACTAACAAAAGCACCGAGTTGTGTCATCAAGTGGAAATAACATCATTGTCCTTTCCTGTTTTGGAGATTGTCAGAGCTGGAAGTTTAACTGTTGAAAACTTGAAATTGTATGTGTATCAATGACTGCTTTATAGCATTGGAGGAGACTAAACCTAGCTATCAGATCATATTGACTGTATTCCATTTACACATCTGATTCACTTCTAAGATCTCTGATGAAATAAACAAAGATATGTAAGTAGTTTCTCAGTGATGCGATGTTTCCATAAAGACTCGGTTATAGTCACCGAGTTTGATTGAAGATAGCTGGATTGGCTGTTCTAATTTCAGGACAGCAGAATTAAGATACTAGTGACTGCTTGAATAGAAAAATAGATGTCGATGAGATGTGCTTATCAAAGCAGCTAATTGGGAAAGCATAATAATTGAAATTTATTTGTGAACAAAACTTTTTACCAAACTGTGATGGATGAGGACATGTTAAGTTCTTATGGTAGTAGCAAAGGCATCCAACAGATACTGGGCTGATTGGCTTGACGTCCTGATTGGTGAACACGTTGTTCTGCAAGATAATAATTTCATCACTCGTGTTGACTCACTCATGCAACTTATCTGTCAATTTTTGATTTTAAGGTTTTGAGTTTGTAATCTGCCTCAAACCTAGATTATGAACTTTGAATGGTGACTAATGCACTTTGTTCATTGTGTTTCTTATGTCAAAAGAATGGCGGGCAATAAAGCATCCAGGAGAAGTATAAAGAAATGATTATGGTCTATACCATTCATTTCTTCTTCTTCCTGGGATGCTTTTATTACAATTGTTTGAAATTAGAGTGTTCTTTAGAGATTTTGAATATCGGAGCATTTACGTTGTCAGCATTCAGCAGATTACACTCCACTTAGCCTAAGACTTGATTGGTCTTGGCTAACTGCTAGGCTGAATGGTGCTCGGAGTAGATCATACACTAATATGACCAACATAGTATTGTCTAGTAGGCTTGATTGTCTATGTATATATTTCTGTTTGTGACCACTTTGAACCAACAAGCTTGAGTGTTGGATTTTCCTGCTTTATATTCTGTTATATTTTCTTCCAATCAGCACTTCAGTCAAGAAGAATGTGGTGTTTCGAGGTAATTGTTAATTGTGTTTTGCAGTATGGGCCCATTGTCGATATCGATCTGAAGATTCCTCCAAGACCTCCAGGATATGCTTTCGTTGAGGTAATGCTTCCCCCCAACACACACACACACACACACTTTTGCTATTCTTGAGCTTTAAACAAGTTAAGAGTAATCTAATCAGCATTGGTCTAAACGGTGGTAATATAATCCCCCGTCCCCCGCATGTTGCACTTTTAAAGCATTAATACAGGGGCTTGCTAGAAATAAACCTAGGAAGAGTAACACACTAAATCTCCATCAGGATGCCTTATTGTGGTTTTATGTTTTCTTGCAGTTTGAAGATCCCTACGATGCCGAAGATGCTATTGAAGGCCGTGATGGATATGATTTTGATGGTCACAGATTAAGAGTACTGATTTTTGTTATCTGCGGTGTTACTGTTTTTGTTCTTCTTTTTTCAATATGCTTATATTCCTCCCGCCCATACTTGCTTGTAGGTGGAGTTCGCACATGGCGGAAGATCACAATCTTCATCTTATGATCGCCACATCAGTTACAGCAGTGGTGGTGGTCGTGGTGGTGTCTCCAGGCGTTCAGATTATCGTGGTATGTTTTTGACGTTGGTTGCAGTGAGGTTGCTTTGAAGAATGATTTGGTTCTTTTACTAAGAACTTTTTTTCATCATTGTCTTATAGTGTTGGTTACTGGCCTGCCATCGTCTGCCTCATGGCAGGACCTGAAGGTAAAGTTCGAGATGATCTGTGTAGTCATCTCTTTTCACTCATCAAGGTTATTGCTTTCCCTCCACTAATCTAAATGTGTATGAGTAGGATCACATGCGCCGAGCTGGTGACGTTTGTTTCTCTCAAGTGTTCCGTGAGAATGGAGGTCAGTACCTTGGACTTATCCATTATTGTTTCCTTGTTACTTTTCTTTTGTTTGATCCATTTTTCCAAGAATCATAAAATGAACTAATATAAAGAATCCTATTTGATCTGCTCTTATATGTGGATGCTTTTGCCAGCTCTACCCGATGAAATTCCTTATTCTGCTTCACCTTATGGAAAGAAACCACCAATTCCTTCTGTCAGTTCTCACCGTAATAATCAAAAGGTTGCGCACGACAGGCAGCCTAATGGCTGAGGTCTTTGGCAGGGGAAGGGAAAATCGTGGGTTCAAAACCAGGGGAGCAATGAGTGATTGACACTTAGTTCTAAAAAGAATCATGTTTACTGAAGGTTGGGCAATCTATGGTTGAGAACCTTTGATATCAGCATAATTACTCATCTTTCGACAGAATATTTTTGAGATACAAATTAAAATTGAAACCTTTCAAAAAGTTCAATTATCCACGTTGTTATTATTATTATTATAGTGGTACAAGTACATGTTGTTTATATAGTATTCTTCAATATTGGCCTCTTAAACTTGTTGATGGAGATCGAGACCTTCGAGTTCGATTAGTTATTCACTTATTTGCTTTTCTAGAGTCCGAGTTCGGGAATTTCTGGCATCAAGTCCTGTTTTTTAATTACTTTTTCTCATTGTTTTGAGAACCGAATTGGCAAATCGTTCGGAGGCTCCAAGGCAACGATTCAAGGTTCAAAGTTTCAACTGGGATTAAACCGGTGGTTGATCGGGGTTCAAAATATACCTGTAAATTTGTAGATTTTATATAAGATTAGTTGCTTACCGTCAGTTTTCAACTTTCCTATGCTTGAAGACCATTTTCTCGGCTCAAACTTAGGTTGATAAATATATAACAACTAAAACTAATAATACCAACAATTTGTTTAGTTTAGGTTCATAATAATAAACATAAATTTGAATTTGTTTGTAATGTAGGTAGTATATATGATACTATGACAAATAAATGTGTAGAGTATAAATTTGAATATTGAGGGTGTCGTCTGGCGTGACGGTGGAGGATGCATGTTCGAGTCATGGAGAAAGCCTCTCTATATATATGGGAAACTTATCCGTTGGAGAGAATCCCTCAATGCTGCATACATCTTGACGCTTCGGAACCTCGTGGCACTTGGACGCCTTTTATAAATCTGAATATTGTCTATTATAATTAAATTAAGAGAATTTTTGACTTACATTCCATTTAATAATATAATTTTAGACTTACATTCTATTTTTTGTGTTTATTAGATTTTCATCCCACTTTTTATCACCGAAAATTGACGACAGTTTTTTGTGACAAAATAAATATTTTTGGTAACAAAAAGTGGGATGTAAGTCAAATAAATATAAAAAGTGGAATGTAAATCTAAAATTATACTATTAAGTGGGACGAAAGTGAAAAATTCCCTTAAATTAATGTAGTTGCAATATATACCGTACCTAAATATCTAGCTAGCTATCTTACATGATGATTTTTTTTTTTTGGAATGTAGATAGTTGTTTAAGCTATATCTAATATCCATAAATATACGATTAGCAATAGGACTTCTTGCTTACCAAGACAGAAAAGGTCTAAGGACAAAAGATGTGCTTTTGGGACCTCTTTGTCAATATATAACTTTGGTGTATAATCAAAGAATGTGAAGTCTCTTTTACAGCTTACTTCTGGAGATTGTTCGGACTCAAGTTGGGGATGCAAGCCACAAAAATGGCAGATGGTGGCATTCGATTCTGGAGGTGAAGTGAAGGATGAAGATCAGGGAAGTTTTTTGGAAAAAATATGCAACACAACATGTAAACATATCTGTAAAAGAATACCATGAATAGAAGATCAAGAGACTGATAAAAAGAAAACAAATTGGAACTTATCCGCTGGAGAGAATCCACCAAGGTTGGCGTCTTCTTGCCAGAGAGATGCCATCAAGGTCGGCGTCTTCTTGCTAGAGAGAACCTGTTGTATTGCTGCTCTTCCATGCCCCAGAGAGAGGAGAAACAAAGAGAAGAACAAAGAGGCAGAAAGAGGAGACAGAGAGAAGAGGACTATCTGTTGATCATCGGGGTTTGGGTGGAATGGGTTAGTGTGTAGGGCTTTCTAATCAACCCTACCCTTTAGACCATCCATTAGACTTAAATACACAGAATCGGCCAAAACTGCACAATTTGGGCTTTCTAATCAACCCTACCCTTTAGACCATCCATTAGACTTAAGTACACAGAATCGGCCAAAACCGCACAATTCGACCGGTTCACGCTGCTTAACGGTTCAATTATGGTTCACATGTAAACATGTTTTAGGGTTGAGAACCAACCTGTCTATCAGTTCCTGGTTTTTTCGGTCTGACTGGCTGGTCTGGTCCGTATAACATCAAATTTTCTTTTATTTTGGGATTGACTTGGTACCCGAGTCTACACCTCTAAAAATAGAGTTCTAGTAAGATGTTTTAAGGAGCTAATGAATTGAGTTTTGGGATTCATTCCTTCTGTGAAGAATAAGGTGATGCCAAGGGTGCGATGCCCAAATCCTAATCTTTGGTGCCAAACCTTGGAGTCTATCCAAACCCTAATCCCTATTCTTTACTTTATTTTCTTCCCTTGCAAGCCAAGCACTGCTTCTTCCTCTGAAAACACTGCTCTGCTGTTCCTGATCTGCCATCACGACTTCAACTCACTTCCCTCTTTGCTGTTTTTGCAGACTCGTAACCTGTACCTACCCTCTTATTTGGCTTCTGTCGCTCTCTACAGACCTGCCTGCAGGCAAGATCAAACCAGGCAGGTCCCTGCAGACTGTCTTTGCAGCTTCACCATTTTCAGCAGCATCTCTCTATTGCTGCAATTGCTGTTTCCTTCTCCCTGCTGTACCCTACAGTACAGGAGCCAAATCTTCCCTTATCGATGTCCTGACAGCATCCAAGACCCCATATCTCATCTTCTACTTCAGGACCCAAAATAGTCCATATTTTTTATTTGAATGACCAGATACAAAACCCATCCTCGCACCGTTATCTACACAAGATCAAGTGTCATTCTGTTGCATCGTGTTTTGATAGTTGGATCTTGGAGTCGATGATTTGTAGCAAAGGAACCATATTCAATCAAGGGTTCGATTTTTGGGCAAGTTTAATTGATTTCATGAATCCTCAAAGTAATTTGCTCTGTTAATTAACTTTCAAATCTTATGATCTTTTAGGGGCGTCTATTGTTAGATTTGTAACTATCATTGGGTTATTGCTTAAATTTTGTGGACATGTTGCATGCTATTAGCAATATGTTACTTGTCTTTCACATCGATCCTAGATAGGGTTCCTCCTCCACTTCATGTCCTCTGTAACTTGTCTTTCACATATTAGCAATATGTAGGCTCTCATTAATAGAAGAGGATTCTCAAGGTCAAGCTAACTTCAATTGCATGCTTATGACCGATCCTGCAACTATTTAGTGATTTTATGGTTTATGCTTGTTTCTTGGGATATAGTTATTCCAAATTGTGTCATATACTCTCATGTTTGGTGCATATTTGTGTGCTTTGAAGGTGATTGCAGTTCACTTTTGCATGTATTTTCATCTTTAATGTGTTTCCTTTAAGGTCTTAAGATGTGTGATCAATAAGCCCTTATAGCTGGCATTCTAGGCGACACCCAGCCCCATGCTGTCCATTGCCTTGTTAGGAGTTCAGATCCAACTCATAAAGGGTTGAGATCGAAGTTGATATTCTCTTGTGATGTTTTGTCGACTTCGTTGTTGTTCAGCCTACTAATTTTGCAACCATTCATTAGTTTCATGTTTTTGCTACTTGGAACAATGATTTTCACAAGATGGTTTTTGTATATTTGTGTAACTTTTCTCTGTGGTTGTGTTTGGCTTGTATCTTTGCCAGAGTGTAATCTCTGTACGTATAATGGCCTTATCTCTTAACCGTCACAAGTCGTTTTGCCAGAGTGTTCATCTGTAATTTTGACTAGACTTAATAGTTTTATTCAAGGTCTATGAGGTACCAGATGCAATCTCTGTACGTATAATGGCCGTATCACTTAACCGTCAACTGGCCAATCAAGTTCCATGGTTAGGTTCTCGTGTCATCCGTACTTCCCTTTCTAGAAATCTGTTTCAACTCGTTGAAGGTTGGGAGCCAAATTAGTCAATTGGCAAGTTTTTGTAAAATTGTTATAGTTCTCATGCTAAGCTTCTTGATTTTGTTATAGATTTTGAGACTTGCAAGCCTACTGTACTTTGATGGAATTGTCTGGAAGATTATATTTCGTGAATTTATGCATGTGTTTAGCTCTCAAAAATGTTGAACCTGGCGGACGATTGGCTGGAGGTTTAAATCATTTGATTTCCTCTGTTTCCGTTTCTGATTTCATTGTCAGCTACATGTTATGAATGTCATACCTCCATTGAATTAGTTTTATTCCCGAAGCCCTATAGCGATTCTTGATATAGGACAGCGACACCTTGGAGGTGTCCATTGGTCACGTGTAGTAATACTGATATGCATGACTGCTTTAATCTGCTATAACTGCTATCTTAAGTGTGAGATTATGTATTTATGCTGTCTTTATAATATCTCATATTTGTTGTCTTAGGTTTCTTTTTAATTTGAAATATTTTTTCTTGTTCTTATATGTATTGGTAATTGTTTACTTGTTATATATTCAAAATGCTAGATTCAAATTCTCACACGTTTCAAAGTTGCATTCATGCTTCCTTCCTTGACAAGTCCTACTAAAGCTGATCTTCGGCCAACTGCATGCTTGCAGGTACCACAGGGATTGTGGATTATACAAACTATGATGACATGAAATATGCGGCAAGTGATTTACCTTGTCTGTTTAAATTACTAATTATTTTAATGATAGGAATATATATCAATTCTTCTCTTAATCTAAAGATACGAGTTTTTATTGATTTTGTATGCCATGTTAAGATTTAGTTGATTTTTTTTCCTCTCCAGATAAGGAAGCTTGATGACTCTGAATTCCGCAATGCATTTACGCGTGCATATATAAGGGTATATTTTTCTATAGCTTCTCTATTTGGCATATCTTTGTGGACTGTTTTTTCCTAGTTGATTTTTGGGAGTCCTTTTGCAGGTAAAGGAGTATTCTAGCTCACGCTCCTACTCGAGAAGCCGAAGCCCTAGCCGCAGTTACAGCCGAAGCAGGAGCATAAGGTCTTTGTACTTTTTATTGTCTTCAGTTGGGAGTGGAATTTATCTGTTTAACTTGGAGTAAATGTCTTATGCAGCAAGTCTCCGCATGCCAAATCATCTCATCGTGCTGTGTCTAGATCTCGTTCAAGATCTGCATCTTCTGGATCAATAGAGCGCTCTGTGTCAAGGTTTGTCCCTTTCCGTTTCTTTATGTTTATTCCCAAGCCTATTCGTTGGAGCTTACTGTCCACCATGCAGTGCACTTTCCTTTTAATTATCCTGTTATCTTGATGCTTTAAGCACTGTTTTAATGACTACTTCAGAAAATCTGTTCAAAAGAGGCTGGCTTACTGGGAATTAGGGCGAGAAATAACAAGCCAGTAATAAACCATTAACTATAGGAGTTTGGATGAGAAATTACAAGTTCTTGGTGTTGCTTAGGTTCATTTCCTAGTAGATATTGTTCTTTTTTTTGTTTCATCAAACTTATCATAGATGTGCCATAGATGATAGTGGATGCGTTGAAAGTCCCAAGGTTCGAGGAATCGGTATCGGAATCGGTATCGGACCATTCCTATGAGTATCAGTATCGGCGGTTTCGGATCGGAATATCGATTTTTTGATATTGAAAAGCAAATAACTATTAATAAATTATTAACATTTTAGAAAATATTCTATACATTTATGCATAATTTTAAGTATTTTCAGTGTTGTTTCTTAGAATTTTTGAAATTGAATGAAATAGTAGTCACCCTTGTCGATTGATTTACATGCCATAGATAAGTTTTCCTAAATTATATGCTTTTACAACCTTACTATGCTTTTACACCCTTACTAATTGGTCTTTTTCATTCAATTTTCTTTGTCGAATTGACCGAAAAATAGTCCTCTAATGTCGGTATCGGTCAGTATCGGGTATCGGTCGGTATCGGATCGGGATATGCCAAACTGTATCGGCCGATACTGCAAACTATGGTTGAAACTTGAAACTGTTGTGTTTGTGATGAATGGATGAACGGTGACCTAGATGTAGGTACTCATAAAACTGTGTTCATAGTCCATGTCCCAACGAAGAACAAAGTCATTTAGAAATCAACTATGCCCTGTATTCAAGTTTTACTAGGCCATTGTATTTGATGGCCTAATTAACTGTTCAATGGCTTGGCAACTTTGTCAATGACAACTTTGTCAATGAAATGAACTTGTGCTTGTCCCAGGATGTTTGTGAACAAGTGAAGTGATATTGACCCTGGCTTCCTAGATAAAGGTTTTCCAACAAATGTATTGAAGGCATATTGGGAATGACATTGTGCACTTTTGCAACTCATTTTTTTGATTGAAAGATTAGTTTCAAGTGAAGAATGCTTAAAAAAACCTGTAAGCAACTGGAAGATGGCAAGTGCAGCTTGTTAGTGAATAAATGACCTTTTATTACCTTTTATTTTATGTCACTAAGGGAATTTTATCAACTGCAACAACTCTAGCCCTCATCTTAGATGTCAGCTGCATGCATACTTCTCTAATGTCCAGACTGTCCAGTTTTTTGATAATGGGTTCAAAGTGGATAATGTTCGATAAATCACGTAACAGGTCAAACATGTTCAATGCAGCATGTTATAGTGAATTACGTGTTTTCTGATTGTCTATAACTGCGACAACTCAAGCCCCCTGATGTTAAATGACACCTGCGGGTATGCTTCTTCTAAGGTCCAGCTGTGTCGGATCAAAGGCCACATCTTTAGTTGTTTCAGTTGAGGCTTGTTTTGTTAGGTCCTAGGGATAACAGCTCCGTCTACTGCCATCTGACCCATACCTGCCAGCATGGCTCACAGTATCAGAATCGATATCGGACCGTTCTTAATTAGAAGTTTTAGAACAATTTTGGGAGTTTCGGAGGGTTTTGATGGTTTTGAATTGGTTGGTTTAGGTAGTTTTGGTGGTTTTGGAACTGGTTTCAGTATCGGTATCCGTCGATACCGTGAACTATACTTGCCAGTACATTGTTGGTCATTATTGCACAGGTAAATCAGTCTCCAATGAACTTGAATTACCCTTCCTAAACAGCATAGAAGTTCGTCTACCTTCTCAAATAGGCTACACTGCTTGGGTACACGTCAAACTGATCTTGTAGTCATCTCCTGAAATTTATCATTCAGCCCTACTTATTTTGTACTCGGTATGCAGCTGGTACTCTTAGTGCCACTGCTTGGGTACATACCGGGTACATCCTTGACACTTGTAATCAAGGTAGTCAAAGGCGCAAGGCGCACTCGAGGCGCAAAGGGTCCAAATTGCCCGAGGCGCAAGGCACACTTAAGGCGCGCGCCCGAACGGCGCGAGGCATAAAATTTATATATATATATATATATATATATATATATATATATATATATATATATATTCACATCGGATCTCTATATTGATAAACATGTGTGCTTCAAATTCTCCCATGTCTAGGTTGCAATCACTTTAAATTGAGTGAGAGAGAGAGAAAACAGTAAAAAAAAAGTACAATCTAAAAACAGTACAACAGTTTAAAAAACAGTCTAAACATGTTATTTTTTTTTCATAAAATTTTCAAGGCGCGCCTTAGCTATTCCAAGGCGTTCGGAAAAGGCGCACCTAGGCGCGCCTTAGGTGCGCCTTAAGAATTGCGTCCCGTCTGGAGTGCTCTGAGGCGCTGCCCCTGCGCCTAGGAGCAAGGCGCGCCTTTGACTACACTGCTAGTAATATGGCTCCAAGACTTGGAAGAAGACGTATGGTTCTACTAAGCGGGATAAAATTCCAAGTCCACTTGAAATAGGACGTGGATGCGGTTTAACACTTCAAAACTGTTGAACTCATATCCATATTATTTTATCGTCCAGTTTTTTGGGTTTTCTAATTTCTCAAACCCCTATTGACTCTCCCCTTGTCACCTTTTTCCACTGGACCACTTTTCTCCTCACACCCATTACACGTAGACCTCTAGCAGTTGCCGCCGATCTCCAAAGCCAATCCTGCTCACCATTATCACCACCGACTTATGTCCAAACTCTACCGCCAGAGGCCAGGCACCACCGTCGGCCGATTTCAGGTGGGTTTTGTGCAAATCTTTTTCACTACTCGGTTTTCTTCTTCTCTTTCTGATTTCTTTGATTTTATTGTTTTCTTCTATTTTATTTTATTTCATCATACTTTTGCAATGAGTTTTTCTACTTCTGATGCATTTGTATGTGTATATTTTCCACAACAAAAGGGGACTAGTCGTATATTTCATTATTTCTAGGCTTTGTTGCTGTGATATGATGTTTTTGTATTGGTATTCTGCTGGATGACAGTTGGGAGTCCCTTATATGGGTCCATTTTACAGTCTGCTTATTTGTTTGGACACACATCGAGAATTTCGACCAGTCGAGTCTTTTTTCCCCAATAAAACCTGGGTGCATTCAGTACTTTTGGTCATCAATGAAATATGATAAACTTTATAACTTAAAATGACTAGCACTTGGGATTCCCATGTTTCTTTTTCATGATAATGGTGAATTGCATGGTAAATCTAATATCTACATGAAAAAAGAAATGTAGAACATTTCAGGCTGCCCAAAATTTAATCTTACACATTTGAACGTTATCTTGTTTGTTTTCTAGATATGGCCTTTCTGCGATCTGGGAAATGCGTCTTATGATCTTGATGGGATTTTGGCTTTGTTTTGAGGTATGCTGTTTCGTAAATGAGCAGCTTTGGAAAAACCAGAAATTATTATTAATTTTCATCTTGTGGCTTATAGCTGATGGCTGATACCCATCTGAGCGGAGTGGGGAATAAATGGAGGGTTGCAATTTTAGGGCTGGATTACCATGGGACATAGTGGAATTGGGACTGGACAACCAGCTGTAGGAACAAGCTCAGAAATCTGGATGTGGAATTTGGTGGTATAATCAACAAATCCATCTTTGCTTTCCCTCTCGTAGCTTTTAATCCCCAAATCTGGTATTTTGTGCTGTCATTGACAGTTTCTACTGTCCATCTAAGTCTTTCCGCAATTTATTTAGGGTAGGCTTCCTCTTCCACCATAGTTTTAGTATCTGAAAAATTGATTACTGCTAAAGTTTTGAGTTCTCTATTTCCTCTTCTATTACTATATGTTATTTATGATGTGGAAGAGGCGTCAAGGATTTTGGATCAAGCTCTTTATGGCAATGACCTGGATATTGAATTCGTTATTTCTGGAACTTTTTGCAGATCGATATCAAGATCCAGATCCCCAGTGACTTCTGTGAGTTTCTTCATTCAATGATATAATTTTTTCTGTTGCTCAATCAATGTATCTGATTTTCTAAGTTGGCAGCCCCCTCACAAGAAAAGAGAGAGCAAGCGAAGCCCTAGCAGAAGCAGGAGTCTGTCACGCTCTCGGTCCCCCTGATGTAAAGTATATTTCTCTAACTGTCGTATATTGTGACTATGCACTTTTGGAGAAGCATTCTGGTACTAAGGTTATTTATTCTTCATGTTTTATTGTATGATAGGTGGAGCCTGATCGCATTGGCGGTTGAATGGACCTTGCGGAGCATTTGATCTGAATGATTGTGGATTGTGTCTTATCCGACTGCTATGAAGACTTATGTTCTGGTTATAATGGCATGACATATATTGTCTCCTATTCTTATTCTGGTTGAGATAAAAAATAGTTTTTCTCGTGGCTGGTGTTGTTTATTTAGTTTGAACCATCAGGATCAACTTATGTTTACTTCGAATTATTGGTACTCGTTGAGCAAATATTTTTCAATGTGATCCTTCTTGGCTATGCCTCCATTTTCTGTTTACTGTTGCTGGACTGGAGTTGAAAAATGAGTAGTTCATCTGCAGGATGGAATAGAGGCAATTGCCCCAAGTACTTTGGGTTCCATTTGCAGGTCTGTAACCAAACTCCTATAATTGGTGATGTTCCAGGAGTTTTACTAGTAATTATTTGGTGAACTGGTTGTTGCTTTAGTTTGTGTCAAGTACGAGGCCACACTTAGCTACGGTATCAAGTCGTTTCTTAAATTTTACCTATGCGATGAAGGATTATCCGAGATTTTACCCTTGTAAGGGGGTGGTCAATTTTGATTGCAGGACTATTTTTAATAATCAGCTATTCCTCTTCTTAATTTGGTCCCAACGTGAATCTACACGGTCATGGAGTTGTAGATAGACTTGTAAAGTTTGTAGATGCGTACTACATTTTTTTGTTATTTCTACAGAGTTGTGAAAATCTGCTTGGTGCCTGGACTGGACTGGCTTTCAAGGAGTCTTTGGGTTCAATTCTTAGAAACCTATCTTGTAGAATGACCAAGGTGATTGGTTTCAAAGTAGATATCTTATAGGTATGTGAGTTAATTGGTGGTCCATGGATGCCTCCTGGTCTTAGAGCCTAAAAGCAATATGTAAGAAACTTTAAAAAAAAAACTTTATTGAATAAAACGGGAAATACATGGGGGAGCGGCTGCAGTATTCAATCATGCTTTTAGTTTCTTTCTGGACTTCATATTTGCTGTTCAATCTTTTCTCTGATCGAGTCCCTCTGATGTTTTAGCAAGGTGATGTGATTTGCTTATAGGTTGAAATTTGTATGATCGTTGTGTCCTGCAAAATGTATGCATCCCCCTGACAACTGCAATCAGTTACAGGGTCTTCGACATGGATGATAGTATAGGGCTGGATTACCATGGGACATAGTGGAATTGGGACTGGACAATCAGCTGAAGGAACAAGCTTAGAATTCTGGATGTGGTCCACATCCGGCCCCACTTCTCCCTCCAATGAACGGCTACCACGTGGCTTTCCTGCCACGTGGCGGCCATTCAGACATCCACCGGGTCCCTCCTCTCCCTCCTCCTCTAATGGACGGCCGCCACGTGACCGTCAGGTGACAGTTGTAGGCATTTGGTTGTAGTCATAGCATAGCCCAATATTAAATTATATTATAAACAATATCCAATTATTATGTTTTGTATACATGTATAAACGGGTTAGTTTGGAATTTTGCGACGAAGACAACGGATCAGTGCCTGCTTAACAGAACTTGTATCAAAGCCAAAGTTAGGTCACTAGTAAACTGACAATATACTGACAATATACTTCAAGTATACTGATTTTGTCAATTTCGTTCCAGAACGTAAATTGGTATGCTCACAACACATTATTCTGGGGGTAGATTGGCATTATATTGCCAATATACCGCCCAAGTGTAATTTTGTATGGTGCGGAATTTCAACAACACCTTTGATAGTTGGATCGGATTTGGACGATCAAGATTAGTTGCTGGTTGGGTTAGGGATTAAGGTAGGGTTTCTTAGCCTATTTAAAGAGGCTAAGGGGGGTGCTACTTGTTGTGCTCATTGTAGGTGATTCAATGAAACAGTCCACCAAATATACGAAAAATATGTACATCGCTCATAGGGCTCGAACTTTAAGACGCTTGGAGGAAGGATATCTATTCCTGGAGATCCGTCTGCTCCGTTCATAGAGTTGTCATCAGGGTATGGTGAGCGATCTCATTGTATTCTTGTTGTCATTTTCATACTTCAAATTTGTGAAGGATTTGTTGGGACAAAGTAATCTATTAGTACATTGTAACCAATCTTATATCAGTGAATATATAGCTTGTCATTTGTCCAGATGACGAAGTCACTACGTATACGGCTATGTCCATCTATCTTGGCTCTTGCGTTCATTATCTTCAGGTTCAGGCATCTTGGTGTCATTTTTCACATTATTTTTCTCTCCTACAAAATGGTATTAAAGCTCTTAGGTTCGAGAGGGATAGGGTGCAACCATGCCATGGAGAAGATGAACATACGTATTATCGCACAAGTACGAAATACGGAGGTATAAGTAGGTCAGCTGCACAGTACGGTATACGCCAATATTTCTTAATACGGTCACGACTATACCTATACATGAGAATATATACTATAATACAAGTCTCCCTGGGGTCTCATAGAATATACTATGTCTCAATCAGTAAAACAAGAAAAGAAATAAAGAACATATAAGATAAGTAATAAGGCATCTCCGTCGTTCTATAAAAATCATGAAGATGACATACAAAATGAGAAAGTAGCACAAGTATCAAGTCATAAATGATCACAACATTGGCTGTTAGTCTAATATATACAATCATGTTATCAATAACTGGAGAACATGCTTCCAGAATACATGTACTAAACAAGTGTCCGGTGGCTAGAGGTGAGTAAAAACGGTTTTAGAACCGAAAACCGATCCGAGCTGATCCGAAATAGCGGTTTGGGTCAATTTTAAAAAATACGAGTCGAAGTTCGATTTTTGTATATATAAAAATCATTTAACGGTTTGGGCTACAGGTTTAGCATTCGGTTTCCAATCCGAACCGAAAATCGATTATATCTAAAATTACCAAAACAACCCTCCACATATATATACTCAGAAAATCTAAACTTTACGTACCTTTCTCTCTCCTCCTCTTTCAACCGAACCATCTCTCTTGAAAGAGAAGAGTGCCATCTGTGAGAGGGAGAGGGGAAACCAAAGCAAAAACACAAAACAAAAAAAACTCAACATTGAGGAAGCTACAAGCAGCAGGTCAGCAGGTCAACTGCTATTTATTTTCCTCTTTCTTCCTCGATGACAAATATAATTGATGTTGGCCCTTGATAAATGTACTACAAAAAACACTCAGAACTAATTCAGTATCAGTGCTAGTCCATTAATGATGAACTTCCATTCAGGACTATCCAAATTTGTCCCAGGACTGTCCGAGCCCATGTCCTCTCCTTCTCCTCCTCCTCCTCCTCCCGCACCAACGCTTCTCTCCAGCTTCCTCCTCCTCCTCCCGCTCCTCCGCCCCCCGGCCTCCTCTTCCCGCTCCTTTGCTCCTCTCTGGCCTCCTCCTCCTCTCCAGCCCCTCTCCTCCTTCTCCCGCTCCTCCGCCTCCGTCCGGCCTCCTCCTCCCGGGCCGTTTCGCTCATCCCCGCTCCACTCCGGCCTCCGCGCAGCCTGCTTAGACCCGCGCTGCCTCGCTCAGTCCCGTCTCGTGCACCCCCTTGTTGTCTCGAGCATCTCACCGGACTGTCAAAATTTTGACAGTCCTAAAGAATTAACGTATTTTCTTTAGCACTGTCAAAATTTTGAAAGACCTTCCAATTGATAGGACTGTCAAAATTTTGAGAGTCCTTTATATTGTTAGGACGGTCAAAATTTTGACAATTCTGAAAAAAATTAATTGTGAGTGAACAGTCCGATAAGTAATTTTTGGGAATGGTAAACTTATAATTATATAAAATTTTTTTTTGACTGCTCTGAGTGTTTTTGTAGTGCTTTTGTCAAGGGCCTTGATGTTTCATGTTTTTCCGGCACCGATGGAGACAAGTTAGGGGTTTTCCTTTCCCTTTGCAATAAAAATCGAATTTTTGGTTGTTTCTTTGCTATTAGTGTTTTTTCCTCTTCCTTTTGCAGGGTGGTCAAGATGGCTATTGTCCACGACATCACCGAAGGTTCACCATTTACTAATGATTTTATATACCAATTCTTTTGATGAATATTCTTTTCAATCCTCACTTTCCAAAAGTATTACTGATACAGGTCTGATGTAGTTACAGGCCACAAGGTGCAGAGAAAGGCAGTAACTGCCAGACATCCCAGTCACCACCTTCCTTGTCCAAGTCAGCCAACTGTCACCAACTGCCATAACTGCCACAAGGAAAGGGAAGCATCAGTCTACTGTATAAATAGTAGGGAGAAGAGAGGATGATGTATGTGAGAAATAATACTTAGCTTTTTCTTGTTTTCTCTCTTCTTGAATTGTAACTGTTCTTCTTCTTCAGTCAATAAACATATTGCAGTTCCACCTCTTCAATGGCTGGGACATTTAGGTCTCCTCCCAACCATGGCTCCATGGGAAAGAGACCTAACAACTTGGTATCAGAGCCACTCGACACGGTTCTTGAGACCAGTCGAGAGGAAGGGTCGAGTAGCTGAAGCTCTCGACGAGGATCATCGGAGGACCATCGGAGCTCCGCCGGAGAGGAACGACTGACAGCTTTGGAAGGTACTATTTCAACCCTCAACTCCAAATTTGACAATGTCACTCGAATTCTTGAGGACTTAGTGAAAGGGAAGGGGAGCAGTGAAGTTGCTCCATCTGGGAATACAACCACAGCAACAGCACCAACCCTTGCACCATTGCCAAATTCATGTGTGCCCCAAGCTCCTCTCATGGGTTTTCAGTCATCTGGACTGAACCCTTACCCAGGCTCCACCACAGGACCATCCTCTTCTCTAAGCCCTCATCATGTACCAATGTTTGACTCAATGGGATTCTTGCAACCCACCAGCTCCTTTGAAGCCAACTATGGGAGACCAATTCTTGGTCCACCTCCACAATTTGACCAGATGCAAATACCCCCACCTGAGCACAGAACAAATCTTGCCCCCTTTCCACAATGGGATCCAAGAAACCCTGGGAATCACAATGTTAGAACACAAAATGGGCATGTTGCCAACCCAGTTGCTCAGAATGCAAACCCCCCTTTAGGATCCACACCATTGCAAGGAGCACCACAATTTGGGGTACCACAGGGAACATGGGTTCCTGCACCACAAGTTGGGGTGCCACAAGGAACATGGATTCCTGCCCCAGTTCCATTGCAAGGGACATCACCAGTTGGATTGCCACAGGCACAGGGGATATGGAATCAATCTCCATGGCAAGGAACCCCACAAACTGGGGTACCACAGGGAGGACCAACATGTAATCAATCTCAAATAAGGCTCAAACTTCCTCAATTTGATGGGGAGATAGATGTGGAAGACTGGCTCTTAAGAATCAGCAGATACTTTAACTACTATAGGGTCTCAGAGGGAGACATGGTGAGTCTCTGCTCAGTGCAGTTACAAGGGACAGCATCATATTGGTTTGATTGGTTGTCAACCATCAAAGGGGGCATGATAGGGTGGGAGAAATTTTGTCAAGCCATCAAGTTAGAATTTGGACCTTCCCATTTTACTGATCATGGCATAGATTTGAAATTACTCAAGCAAGAAAACTCTGTACAAGAGTACACACAAAGTTTCCAAAAGTTGTCCAAGAAGGTGGTAGGCCTACCTGAAAAATGCATGATTAGTCAGTACATTATTCATGATATTAGCAGATGAGGAGAGGGATACAGATGAACAGACAAGTCCAGATACAGAGGAAGGGGAAGATCCACAGGCACAAAGTCTATTTGAGATATCCTTACAGGCCCTGTTTGGTAGTTCACATCAATCCACTATGAAAATCAAGGGTACTGTCAAAAACAAACCTGTAATCATCTTAATAGATTCAGGATCAACCCATAGCTTTGTTGATAACCAACTCAGTGAAAGGTTGGGGCTGGCAATAGCTAACAGTAAACCATTTGAAGTATTAGTTGCTAATGGAGAGAAGCTGTCTAGTAAAGGGTTCTGCCCAGGAGTGACCATTGAATGCCAAGGGAAGAAAATCACCACTGACTTACTGCCACTACCTATCAGTGGATGCCACATAGTACTGGGAGCCAACTGGCTCAGTACTTTAGGTGACATAGTATGGAACTTTCAAGAATTGACTATGAGGTATGAAGACCAAGGGAAAATCATGCAATTCACAGGGATAAAGAGTGACTCCCACACACTCAGTGAACATATAAGTAAAGAACTGAGACAGAAACCACAACTCTTTGTTATCCAACTCTACAGTTTGGATAATAAGGAGGAAGATTATGAAGCCAGAAGTAACAAGAGATCAGAAGGAAGTGAAGCAAGAATAGCTGCACTACTGAGAAGCTATGAACACTTGTTTGCTGAGCCAAAGGGGTTACCTCCAAAAAGGGCATATGATCATAAAGTCCCTTTAATACCAGGATCACTGCCTGTATGTACAAGACCCTATAGACACCCATATGTTCACAAAAACGAGATTGAAAAACAAGTACATGAGATGTTGAGTTCTGGAATTATCAAGCCCAGTACAAGCCCCTACTCCTCACCAGTGATACTAGTAAAGAAGAATGATGGTACATGTAGAATGTGCATTGACTACATGGCACTAAACCAGAACACCATTAAAGACAAGTTCCCTATTCCCTTCATAGAAGAGCTTTTTGATGAATTACATGGTGCAATTTTTTTTTTCTAAGCTAGATTTAAGAGCTGGATATCATCAGGTTAGGATGGCAGAAGAGGACACACACAATACAGCCTTTAGAACACATGAGGGTCACTATGAGTTCCTAGTTAAGCCTTTTGGTCTCACCAATGCCCCTTCCACATTCCAAGCTATGATGAATGAAGTTTTTAAGGCACTTCTCAGGAAATTTGTATTGGTATTTTTTGATGATATTCTCATTTACAGCCCTAGCCTGGAAAGCCATTATATGCACTTAGAGGAAGTTTTCAAATATTACACAAGCACCAGCTCAAGATTAAGGAAAGTAAATGCTACTTTGCACAAAAACAGGTAGCCTACTTGGGTCACATCATCTCTGAACAAGGGTTACAGGTGGATCAAGGGAAGATCCAAGCAGTAATGGGGTAGCCTACTCCTAAGAACCTGAAGGAACTAAGAGGCTTCCTTGGACTCACAGGCTATTATAGGAAATTTATTAGAGGATATGGATCTACTGCTGAACCTCTCACAAACCTCCTCAAAAAAAATGCTTACAAATGGAGCCCAGAAGCTCAACACTCTTTTGAACAACTGAAAATGGCCCTGACTCAACCACCTGTCCTGGCCATGCCAGATTTTTCAGAGGAGTTCACACTGGAATGTGATGCATCTGGCACAGGAATTGGGGCAGTCTTAATGTAAAAAGGAAGACCCATAGCTTACCTAAGCCAAACCATCAAAGGTAGATGCACTGTTCTATCTACTTATGAGAAGGAGATGCTTGCTATTCTATTAGCAGTCAAGAAATGGAACCACTACTTATGGGGAAGGAAGTTCCTTATCAAAACAGACCACCAAGCCTTGAAATACATGTTAGAGCAAAGGATATACACTGATGCCCAATACAAGTGGCTCCTCAAATTACATGGTTATAATTTCATAGTGGAGTATAAAAAAGGGAAGGAAAATAGAGCAGCTGATAGCTTGTGAAGGATGGACTGTAGCACTAAGTCTGAAACTCCAAATCTTACTGAAACTCATACATTGGCTACCATATCAGTAGTAAGCACAGAATGGCTGCAGCAATTCAAGGATCAAATGCAACAATCCACATATTACCAAGACCACTTGACCAAATGGTTCCATCATCAGCTGGATCCTAATAAGTATTCCTTAAAGAATGGATTGCTATACTATAAAAACAAAATTTTCATTGATCCCCAGTCAGATTTTGTTCTTACTATGCTCAAAGAACACCATGACACATTGACAGCAGGCCATTCTGGCTTTACCAAAACACTACAAAGGTTAAGGAAGGCTTGCTACTGGAAAGGGATGAAAAAGAGTGTTCAGACATACATCAAGACTTGTGAGACTTGCCAGAGGAACAAAGCTGAGACTACATCTCCTGCAGGGCTATTACAACCCTTACCTATCCCCAATGCAGTTTGGGAAGATATCTCTATGGATTTCATAGAAGGACTGCCTTCTAGCTATCAAAAATCTACTATATTTGTAGTAGTAGATAGACTCACAAAATATATACATCTCTTTGCCTTGAGTCACCCTTACACAGCCCAGAGTGTTGCCCAGGTGTTTATGAATGGGGTTTTCAAGTTACATGGGATGCCCAAATCTATTGTCTCTGATAGGGATGCTATCTTCACTAGTTTGTTTTGGAAAGAGCTCTTCAAAATACAGGGGACACATCTTAAGTACATCACTTCCTACCACCCACAATCAGATGGACAATCAGAGGTAACTAACAGATGTATTGAGGGCTACTTAAGATGTTTTTGTAGCCATAAACCCAAGGAATGGTCCAGACATTTGTTATGGGCTGAGTATTGGTTTAACACCAACTGGCACTCAGCAACCAAGATTACTCCCTTTGAGGCAGTTTATGGGAGACCCCCTCCCAACTTACTAACTTACATTCCTGAGCTAACCTCAGACAAGGATGTGGCAGAAACATTGGCTTCAAGAGATAATGCCTTGCAGCTGCTGAAGGACAATTTACTGATGGCTCAAGACAGGATGAAGAAGATGGCTGATCTGCACAGAATTGACAGGTCTTTTAAAGTAGGTGATTGGGTCTACCTCAGACTTCAACCCTATAGACAGATATCTGTGGGTAATAGAAGACCCCAGAAACTTTCTCCAAAGTTCTTTGGACCATACCAAGTGTGTGCTAAAGTAGGACCTGTTGCTTATAAGTTACTCCTCCCAGATGACTCCTTAATACACCCTGTTTTTTATGTTTCTTAATTGAAGGCTAAACTCAGTAGAAGGATCTCAATACAAGAGGGTACCCCTACACTACACGAAGAAGCAATCTTAGAACCACAATTGGTCTTGGACAGGAGAATTGTGAAAAAGGGGAATAGGGCTACCACTGAATTACTCATTCAGTGGAAGGACATTTCTGCTGAGCATGCTCAGTGGATTCCATACGAGGAGTTCATCAGAAAATTTCCCTCCTTTGACCTTGAGATAAGGTCAATTTGAGGGGAGAGATATTGATATAGGTCTGATGTAGTTACAGGCCACAGGGTGCAGAGAAAGGCAGTAACTGCCAGTCATCCCAGTCACCACCTTCCTTGTCCAAGTCAGCCAACTGTCACCAACTGCCATAACTGCCACAAGGAAAGGGAAGCATCAGTCTACTGTATAAATAGTAGGGAGAAGAGAGGATGATGTATGTGAGAAATGAATACTTAGCTTTTTCTTGTTTTCTCTCTTCTTGAATTGTAACTGTTCTTCTTCTTCAGTCAATAAACAGATTGCAGTTCCACCTCTTCAATGGCTGGGACATTTAGGTCTCCTCCCAACCATGGCTCCATGGGAAAGAGACCTAACAACTACCAAGATACAACAGTTTTAGGAGTTGAATTTCTTTATTTTTGTTCTTCTTCCGGAGATGCCTCCAAGCCATTTAATCTTCACTTTGGATCTTTAAGCTCTGGGCTCATGAACGAAATTTATGTCCTTCAAACACTGGTTGTCCTTGTTAATAGGTAATATTTCTATTTCTTCTTCCTTCTTTTAGGTTTTTGATAAGAACACTACACAATATACTCAGGACTAGCCTATTAAAATTTTTTCAAAAATTACAAGTTTGCCACTCATCAAACTTATGTAGGACTAGCCCACACCAACCTACATAAGTAAAAATCATTTCATTTCTTTGTTTTTTACCTTCACATGAAGAAATCTCTCATTCTCTTAAGTCCAAAAATCTAAACCTAACTTTGGAATTAAATAGTTGTGGTCCCAAGTGGAAGAAAATTCTGATTTGGTGATTGTCCAACGAATATTCTTCCGGTATGTCTTCGACAACATACGATGAATAAGTTTTGCGATTGTCAGAAAAATATTTAGTTTTATTTGACTATTGTAGAAGTGATGCATGAAATTATCTTCGATAAAGAAGTCGGATAATACAATCCATTAAATATGCACTCTGGTCCTTCCGAAGAACATGTCGGTTGTTCTGAAGCACGTACGGTACGTAAAATGACAACCCTATTTCGATAGTCATCGTGTAATGACTGTATAAAATTTGACAGTCCTATATAACTATAGGACCGTCAATAATTCGACAGTCCTATATAAATATAGGACTGTCATAATTTTGACAGTCCTATATATTAAGTGGACTGTCAAAATAGTGACAGTCCTGAATCTTATAAGACTGTAAATTTTTTTACAGTCTACTCAATACATTAGTCTGTAAATATTATGACAGTCCTAATTTGGACTGCCAATTATTTGAAGTTATTAGTTTTGAGATTATTTTATATTGGTTATAGGACCAACCTCGTACATATGTTGTGGTACATCCTGCTATTGGGGTTAATGTGGAGAAGGTATTCTCAACGGATATTCAATTTGCATCCCAGGAAGAAGTATTAGATTGGTGCAGAGAAGTTGGAAGATGACATAACATAGTCATTGTCATTGCAAGATCCATCAGATCTCGGCCGGGCCAAAAATATTTAGAGTTGGGCTGCGAAAGGGGAGGTGTGTTCAGGCAGCATCGTAAAAAAAGGGTGTTGTTGAAAAAAAAATCCCCAAGAAAAATATTAGGACGAAAAAATGTGGTTGTCCATTTAAGGTTTTGATTGTAAAAGTAGAAGATGTGAAGTGGATAATCAAAGTTCAGAATGGAATACACAATCATCATATTCCAGAGATACTTATGGGTCATGCCTACGTGGCACGGTTGAAGAAGGATGAGAGAAAGTTGGTTGAAGAAATATTCCTTTCCGGAGTTGCACCGAAATAAATTTATTCTGCCGTACGACAAAAAAAAGATGAGAACAAGTCAACCATGAGGACGATCTATAATAGTTTGGCGAGAGCGAAATATAATAGTATGAAAGGAAGAATGGCGATGCAGCAAGTATTAAAGTTGCTTGGGGAGCATCACTACGTGGAGTACCATAAAAGATATCCACAAAATGATGAACTCCTTTCATTGTTTTGGGCTCATCCTGATTGCACACACTTGGTTCGGTCCTTCGCAGACGTGTTGGCCCTTGATTGTACATATAAGACCAACAAGTTCAAGATGCCTCTTTTTCACATTGTTGGGTTTACGTCTACAGTCGCTTTTTATTTTATGAAGAGTGAGACAGTACAGGATTACACTTGGACGTTGAGGAAACTATAATCCCTTTACACAGGATACAAAGAGCCCTCTATTTTTGTTACCGACAGAGAATAAGCACTGATAAATGCTATAGATATTATATTTCCTCATGTGCATAGACTACTATGCACTTGGCATATAAATCGAAATATCCAAGCTCAATGCAAGAGAAAATTTGAAAATATGGACGGTAAAATCGACAAGCTTCGCTTCAAAGAATTCTACAGTAATTGGAGTCTTGTATGGCGAGCAAGTACTACAGACAGCTACGACACAACATGGTACATATTCAAACAAAAGTGGAAGACGAGTAACCTGACATGCATTTCTTATATCAAAGATACTTGGCTAGAACCACATAAAGAATAATTCGTCTTAGCATGGACGAACATGGTGAAACATTATGGCACAATCAGTACGAACCGGGTCGAAGGATCACACTCAAGTTTAAAAAGATATCTACGGTCATCGGTCGGTAATTTTGTCTCCGTTTGGCAATCGATTCATTTTATGATTATTTCTACGGTGAACGAGATTGTAGCATCATTTGAGATGAGCCTCAATATTGCAAAGCATAAATACAAGGATGAACATCTCTTGGATGGTTTAATCTATGTAGTATCTCACAAGGCCTTAGGCTTATTGTTTGAGGAGATTGGTAGGTCGAAGTTGGTTGGTTATGATCCCGAGGTTTGCGGTTGTTCATATCGACATTCACTCGGCCTTCCTTGTGCACATGAGATTAACGAATATCGTCGTCAATCTATACTTATTCCAATAGATGTTGTTGATCAACGTTGGAGACAGCTGTCGATAATGCCGACGGTGGAAGTTCACGATAATTTCTTTTCTTTGCCATAAGTGAAACTCCTTCACGCAAGGTGGTGTGTCACATCGGAACCGGAGAGAAGATCTATTAAGGTTAAAATCCAAGAAATTGTAGTCCCGGCAACAACTCGATTGTAAGAGCCATCTGTTGTTCGAACTCCTAAGGGAAGACCACACTCAAGAATGAGTGTAAATTCCCTCGACCAGATTTCAACATTTTTAATAAATTAGGAATATTTTATCAAATTAGGATTTATTACAGCTTTTTAAATTTATTTTGCTTACATATCCTATTGATTTGTGCACCTGTCCATCACATCAATATTTAGAGCATTACACTGATTGTTATCCCCAAACAAAGTTCACATACCTCTCCTAGATATGCCAGTCTACTATTCTAAACTTTGTGTAACTCAGAAATACGTTGGCATGAGTCTCGTTTTAGTCGCACAAATATCGTTACGAACATCCGTATTAATTTTCAATTAATTTCCAGACCTGTACCCTTATCCATTCCAATAGAAATTAGAGGCCCAACAGGAACCTGTTTTGCCCAAATAAAATTACGTTATTATTCTACTTTGAGTATACTATAACTAGTATATTTACACCGCACTAAAATTCTGACCCTGCCTATTTTTAAATAAATAGAAAATACCGTGCGCATTAATTTCTAATTAATTAATACGGTGACCCGTATCACCCAAAACCAGGCCCATCTCCTGTCTAGACTCACCCCATACCCTCAAGGCCCTCATTGGACACCACCCTGTCATTTCTGTTCAATACAGTGCCCTTAGGAATAAGGTGCATTTCTCAAACAATTGCGTAATTGTGCAATTTCCTAATTTTATAGGGCTTCTGTGCAAATTATAAATCTGCAGGGTTTTATCTGCAAAATTGTATGTGCGAGGTGTTAACCTCCCATTGGAGGGTGATCCTACACCGTCCATTTCAAATAGGGTCCAAATTCAATGTATTTGTAAACCTAAAATATCTAGAAATTATTACAGTATATATATACAGTATATATAATATATTATTATATAATTAAATATGTATATACATATGTATTTTTAGTTATATATATATATATATATATATATATATATATATATATATATATATGTATTTATATATATTGTTATATATATAATTATATATATTATATAATTATATTATATTTATTACATATATATATATACTGTAATAATTTCTAGTATATATATATAAATATATATATATATATATATATATATATATATATATATATATATATATATATATATATATATATATATATATATATATATATATATATAAGTATAAATAAATATATATATATATATATATATACATATATATATAGTATATTATTATATGTATATATATATATGTATTTTTATTTTTATTTATATATATAAGTATATATATATATATATTTATATATATATTGTATTATATATATTTATATATATTATTTATATATAATATTTATATATGTACATATATATAAATATTTAATATATATATTTGGTATTTTTAGCATGTATATATATATATATATATATATATATATATAGTATATATATATATATATTATGAATTACACATATATTATTTATATATATATGTATTATGAATTACACATATATTATTTATATATATATATATATATATATATATATATATATATATATATATATATATATATATATATATATATATATATATATCTATATATATAGTATATATGTATATTTATATATATATGTATTATTTAATTATTTATATATATATATTAATATTTCTATATATGTATATATGTATACTTATATATATATATATGTATTTATATTAATTATTCTTATAAGTACTATTATATATATATATATATATGTATATGTATATTTTGTTTACATATCCTATTATATATATAACTATATGTATTATTATTATTATATATTTATATAGATATACATATATTTATATTATGCATATAACTACTAAAATTATATATTTATATTGTTATGATCTAAATAAGTACATATATATATATATATTATATTTGTATTAATTATATATATATATATATATATATATATATATATATATATATATATATATATATATATATATATATATATATATATATATATATATATATATATATAAAAGACATAATATATATATATATATATATATATATATATATATATATATATATATATATATATATATTATGTCTTTTATATATATATATATATATATATATATATATATATATATATATATATATATATATATAAGTATAAATATATACTATACTATGTATATATTATTTATTGTACGCATTATTTAAATATTAAATTCATGAACCCTGTGCATCTTGAACAGAGTGCACCTACAACGCAGTCAGTGACTCCAGGTCACAGGACCCCTCAGACACGATTGCGAGAACATGTTTTTGGCATGCCCAGCTCAAGGACGTAGGCAAGTATACCTTGCCAAGTTTTACTGTTTAAATCATTAAACTGTTGTATGTTATTCTGCTTAAATTTATATATAACTGTGTGTGTCCGAGATTATCTCGAGTGCCGTCAACAAATACGTTGACAGATAGTATAGCTGACTTAGACTTTAACAGCCATACCTAACAGCTGCGAGGGTATCTTAATATCCTCCTAGACCCTAACACTTATACACGCAACATGGTTGCACTTTATTTTGGGATGCGAGTCTGCGTACTCGAATATCTACCGGTGCGTGTGACGTGCATCACGGCTTAGCACAAAATCAGGAATATTCAGGAAAGAAATGACTTTGTATTTAGTTACGTGGTTTGCACGTTGTGGATTCGACTTGTATAACCGCATTGGGCGGGGAAGATAACTAGTAGGTATATGGGACACCCACCTCCTTGTCGTTATACCTTCGGATACAATGCTCCTCGGAGATGGCCGATTGTAGAGTGCCCATGTGTCTGGGGGCATATGTGGCATATACTAGCCAGTCACGACGATTGGTGAATTAAGTCATCATATGTCTAGCCTACACTTTCCTATACGTACTACGAGGTCTTCACATTGCATTCACTTAGATGGTTAGCACACCCTTATTTACTTTATTCAGTATTTAAATATGGCATATTTTTATGTATCTTGTTATGTCCCACTGAGGACCTGGTTCCCTTCCAGATTTAGATGAGGCGTACTACCCCACAGTGTACGGACCCGGACAGGAGACGAGGTACGCAACTGAGGAAGAGTTAGAGGTGACGCCATCAGAGTCTCCCTGATCTTTAGCAGTATATTCATCTGAAGCTGGAGTCTCATTACCTAGAGAGACGATGCTCTAGTCTATCATATTTCAGCGCTTTTATTATCTTTTATAGTGGGTTTGTTCCCACCAGACTTATCTGATTTGTACTATGATATTTCAGACATCAGTACTTATTTATATTCAGCACTCGTTTCAGTATTCCTTGATATTTTTGTGGATGAGATTAGACTTTACCTGTATCAGACTTGTTAGTATTTTAGGACAGCGTAGCTCGTCTCTTTGGGTCCATTAAATTGGGTAATCCCTTAGTGACGTATCAGCTGGCCAATGCCACGTGGCCTGGTTCCATATATTTTGGGACTGGGGCGTGACATGGTTTTAGTGGTGGCCCATGCAGGTCTAGTTAATTGCTAGTGGTATGATGACATGCCCAGCAAGCCTGCTATAGGATAGGAATACTAGGTCTCATCCACTCTGACTTTATCCTTGAATTTTTGCATCCTGCTTGATTTTTATATTATTATTCCTTCGTGCTTTTCTAATTATTCTATCTTCTTCAGAAATATGGACATACCCAGTGGACACGCAACTGATGGGGTTGACCAAGCAACAGACCCCTCGCAAGATGTCCAAAGGACCCCAACCACTCCGAGAGACCAGTCCCCGAGAAGGATACTAGTCTATTCGACAACCCCGTACCTTCACCAGAATCCTACCCAGGAAGCTACGCCAGCCCAGCAGGAAGGGCAGACTTCCCAGGCACCGACAATGCAGGCGGAGACACCTTTGCCTCCACCTCCACCCTTCCAGCCCTGATGCCACAACTTGAGGGACAGCCTCAAATGTTCTAAATTTTCTAAGCCATGTTGCAGGCACAGTGGCAACAGACTAAAACCCTGAGGCAGAGCTTGATGATAGCTCTGGAGAGGACAACTGCCCCGGCACCAGCACCTGTCCAACCAGCTGGCACTGTCCGAGGCTTTCGCCAGATGGGCCCGAGAACCTTTTCGGACAGCGAAACTCCGGAGGAGATCTCAGACTGGATCTCCAACATGGAAATGCTGCTGAAAGGTTCACAGCTTCAACCAGACTTATGGATAACCGCAGTGAGGGCCCAACTCTTAGGCAACGCCCATCACTGGTGGGATTCCATAGAGCGCAGCGTCGGCAAGACCCAGACTTGGGAGCAATTCTTGGAATACTTCAATGCAAAGTATTTTCCAGCCACGGTCAGAAATTTCCTGTACTCCCAGTTCCTGCACCTGGAACAAGAGAATATGACCGTCGACGCCTATGACGCAGAGTTCAGTCGACTGAGTCGATTCGGTGCCATCCTGATACCTAACGAGCTAGAGTAGGCCATGAGGTTCCATCACGGCCTTACCTTCGAGCTCCAAAGGTATACTACGATGCAGTTGAGGATCTCCTATGAGGAGGTTCTTTCAGAGGCGAGAATACAGGAAGCCATTGGCCGAGGAGCAAGACGCTCTAACCCAACCATATCGGCCAGAAACCAGCCCGGAGCAGGAGGACCAATCCGTCGTCCGGGAAACCAGACACAGCAAAAGACGGGACCCTATCAGCACAAGGAGCTTCCTACTTGTCACTATTGTGGCAAGAAGGGACATTATGTCAGAGACTGCAAAAATAAGAACGGGCTATGCATGATATGTGGAGCTAGCCAACATATGGCTAGAGACTGCCCACAACGCAGGGAGGCAGCACCCCAGAACGGGCAAAGACCAGCAGCACCAGCCCAGAGAATGCTACCCTCAACTGGAGGTCAGCATCCCTCAACATCTGGAGGATTTCAGAGAGGACCTCCCCTGGCCACACAGAAGACCCAGTTCAACCAAGCCAGACAGCAGTCCGGAGGGCAAAGGCACGGGCAGGCCTTTGCACTAACAGCAGTTGCAGAGGAGCCGGAAGGTGAAACTATTACAGGTACCATTTTAGTTGCATCATTACCTGCAACCGCATTATTTGATTCTGGCGCTATACTATCTTTCATATCTAGTAGTTTCATAGCCATGCACAAACTAGCCACTTCCCTATTGCCTAAATGCTGGAAAATTCTTACCGGAGGAGGCATCATACCGGTTACCAGCACTATTAAAACGTGCTCGGTAGTCGTTTGTAGTAGAGAGCTGAGAGCGCAATTTTTGGTACTTCCAATGCCAAACTTCGACGTTGTCTTAGGCATGGAATGGTTAAGCCAGTACAATGCTATACTGGACTGCGGGAAGGAAAGCGTCATCTTTAGACCACCAGGTCACCCGGAGTTCGAGTACATAGGGACACCATCGAGCAAGGAGTAGGCCAGACACCTAGAGCTTATATGGCAATGGAGACAGCACCCCCAGCAATTGTAGCGAAATTCGAAGATGCATTTTCGGAAGAATTGCCAGGCTTACCACCTGACAGAGAAGTAGAGTTCACTATTGAGCTAGTACCCGGAGCTGTGCCAGTATCCTCAAATGTGTACCGATTGGCGAAGAAGGATCTTGACGAACTGAAGCTACAGCTAGAAGAATTACAGATCAAGGGATTTGTTCGTCCTAGTGCATCACCCTGGGGAGCACCAGTGTTGTTTGTACCAAAGAAGGATGGAACATACCGTATGTGTATTGATTACAGAGCCCTAAATGCTTTGACAATAAAAATAAGTACCCCCTGCCGCGGATTGATGATCTGTTTGACCAACTGACAGGAGCAGTTGTATTCTCAAAGATAGATTTGAGATCAGGCTATCATCAGGTAAAATTACGGAGAGAAGACATTCCAAAGACAGCATTCAGGACTCGTTATGGTCACTATGAGTTCCTGGTGATGCCTTTTGGACTGACAAATGCACCTGCCGTATTTATGAACCTGATGAACAGAGTCTTCCACCAGTATCTGGACCAGTTCGTGGTAGTCTTCATCGACGACATCTTGGTGTATTCGAAGAGCCACGAGGAGCACGAAGAACACTTGAGACTGGTGTTAGAGACGCTAAGGCGTGAAAGTCTTTATGCTAAGCTGAGCAAGTGCGAGTTCTTCCTTGATCGTGTCGCTTTTCTTAGGTACGTTATCACAGGAGATGGCATCTCGGTGGACCCAGCAAAGATTTTATCTGTAGAGACATGGCCAACCCCTACCAACGTCTCAGAGGTGAGAAGCTTTCTAGGACTTGCCGGATATTACCGGAGGTTCGTAGAGAACTTTGCAAGGATCGCAGAGCCGATAACCCATCTGACCCGCAAGGAGCAGGAGTTCATCTGGTCAGAGGAGTGTCAGATAGCTTTCGATGAACTGAAAAAGCGTCTGACTATTGCCCCCATCTTGACCATACCATCTGGATCCGGAGGATTCGTAATATATAGCGATGCATCCGAAAAAAGATTAGGTTGTGTCTTAATGCAACATGGGAAAGTTGTAGCCTATGCCTCTAGACAACTGAGGACCCATGAGAAGAACTATCCCACGCACGACCTGGAGCTTGCCGCAGTCATTTTTGTCCTGAAGCTTTGGAGACATTATCTATACGGCGAACGAGTGAAGATATTCACTGATCACAAGAGCCTGAAGTACGTCTACACCCAGAAGGACTTGAACTTGAGACAAAGACGCTGACTCGAAGTGATGACAAACTTCGAGATCGATCTGCAGTACCATCCCGGAAAGGCTAATGTAGTAGCTGATGCTCTATGCAGAAGACCCACGGCATTTTTCCTGATCACCCAACCAGATCTATTGAAAGATCTAGAACAGTTGGGTATAAAGGTCATTATGCCAGGAGTTGACGGCCAATTGTCAAATTATCAGTTGCAATCAACATTGGTCGAGAGAATCAAGGCGGCACTGCCAACAGATGCAAGATTTCAGAGACTTCGACAAAGAACAGAGGCTGGAATCCAGACATGATGTCACATACACGAAGATAGAACTTTAAGATGTGGAGAACGTCTTTATGTTCCAAACGGAGAACTTCGTGAGAAACTGATGTCAGAAGCTCACAGCTCAACATACTCTATCCATCTAGGTGGCACAAAGATGTACAGAGATTTGAGGCAATACTATTGGTGGCATGGAATGAAGAAAGAAATAGCCCGCTTTGTGGCAAAATGCCTGGTGTGTCAGCAAGTCAAGGCTGAACATCAAAGATCCGCAGGTCTACTTCAACCTCTCCCAATACCTGAGTGGAAATGGGAGCACATTACCATGAACTTTGTTACGGGCTTCCCAAGAAGTCCCAGTGGTCGTAATGATGTATGGGTGATCGTAGATCGACTCACCAAGGCTGCTCATTTCTTACCATTCAGAGTTGGACAATCTACAGAAGTCTTGGCAGACATGTATATGAAGGAGATCGTATGTCTGCACGGAGTACCAGTCAGTATAGTGTCTGACCGGGATACAAGGTTTACATCGTACTTTTGGCAAAGTATGCAAGAAAGTCTTGGTACCCGCCTAAAGTTTAGCACCTCGTATCATCTGCAGACAGATGGCCAGTCCGAGCGCACCATTCAGACACTGGAAGATATGCTGAGACCATGCATGCTTGATTTCAGTGGATCATGGGAAGATCATTTGCATCTGGTGGAATTTTTCTACAATAATAGCTATCAAGCGAGCATTCAAATGGCTCCTTTTGAAGTATTGTATGGTAGGAAATATCGTTCCCCAGTATGTTGGAGCGATATAGGCGAAAGACAGATCCTAGGACCAGAATTGGTCATTCGTACGGTAGAGAAGGTAAAGAAGATCCAAGGGCACCTGCGAGCAGCGCAGGACATACAAAAGCACTAGGCAAACGTACATCGACGACCTCTGGAATTCCAAGTTGGAGAACATGTGTTTTTGAAGATCTTACCTACCCGAGGAACTATCAGATTTGGAGGAAGAGGAAAACTGAGTCCGAGGTACATCGGACCCTTGATTTGTTGGAACGCATCGGAGAAGTTGCTTACAAGCTAGCCTTACCCCAGACATTGGAAGGAGTACATGACGTCTTCCACGTATCTCAACTACGGAGGTACATTCCAGATCCAAGTCATGTGCTAGACCACTCAGAGATCACTGTCGGCCCGAGTTTATCGTACCAAGAGGAGACTGTAGAGATCCTAGACAAAAGCGAGAAGGTGTTGCGAGGCCAGACTATCCCTCTAGTTTGTATTGCATGGAGACATCATGCACCAGGCGAGTCGACCTGGGAACGAGAAGAGAATATTCGACAACGTTTCCCCCATCTATTCGAAAGCCAGGGTATGTCCTAATATTTTAAATCAATCTATAGTTCTCATTATATGTTTGTTTTAATTTCGAGGACGAAATGCTCTAAGAAGGGTAGATTATAAACTCCCTCGACCAGATTTTAGCATTTTTAATAAATTAGGATTATTTTATCAAATTAGGATTTATTACAGCTTTTTAAATTTATTTTGCTTACATATCCTATTGATTTGTGTACCTGTCCATCACATCAATATTTAGAGCATTACACTGATTGTTATCCCCAAACAAAGTTCATATACCTTTCCTAGACATGCCAGTCTACTATTCTGAACTTTGTGTAACTCAGAAATACGCTGGCATGAGTCTCGTTTTAGTCGCACAAATATCGTTACGAACATCCGTATTAATTTTTAATTAATTTTTAGACCTGTACCCTTATCCATTCCAATAGAAATTAGAGGCCCAACAGGAATCTGTTTTGCCCAAAAAAAATTACGTTATTATTCTACTTTGAGTATACTACAACTAGTATATTTACACCGCACTAAAATTCTGACCCTGCCTATTTTTAAATAAATAGAAAATACCGTGCGCATTAATTTCTAATTAATTAATACGGTGACCCGTATCA